>VVHJ01014723.1:12217-23439 GCA_015107715.1 Tylochromis polylepis | reverse complement strand
CCCCCCCCCCGATTTTCTGCAGCGCAGGCTCTGTGCTTGTTTCAAAGCCAAATATTTAGTTTTTAGTTTCTATTACAGTCTACCTTTAAAAAAATATTTCAGTTTAATTGTAAAATTTATCCTCGACTGTGAGGCTATAAATGAGGTGACAGCCATCAGTGTTAGAGGATCATTTATCGTTTATGTTGTCACTTAACTTTTTCCACTAGCCTGTTCCAGGGCTTGAAATTTAGATGGTTTTTTTTTTTAAAGCTAGCGTCCACCGCTGATTTTCTAAGTCAAAATTTAAACAAAAATAACTAATTACTTAAGTTATTTTCTCAGAAGTTTGAGTTGGTACGTTGAAAATTTGAGCTCGACTTAAAGATTAAAGAAACATGCCTGCATGGTTTTTCTTCCCTCGAACCAATTTTAAAAACTGGAGTGAATCTTTCCTTTTTAATATTTTGGTTCTTGGCTTTACTGTTAAATGTGTATTTGTAAAAAGTAAAACTGAAACAAAGACATGTAAATCATTCACGAGTCCAGAATTGTTTTTAGAACGCCTAACAGCATATGTACATAAATCAACAGTGAGATCATGATATGAAGAGCAAAGAAGAGTCTCAGACTTCATCTACAAAGCTAAATATTTAATGGTGACATTTCAGACAGATCCTACCACTTTGTCTCGTCTTGCATGACATACCAAGAATGCAACAGAAACTAAATTACAGTCTTTCAACACAAATCGAGAGTAATAATAGAAAGAATTAAACATGTAGACCATCAAGCAAAAACCAGCCACAGAGCACACGAGTCTGGATGCCACAAGAATGTTAAAACCAAATAAATTTACATGTCCCTTCGAGAGCTAGCTTACTGAAGTTATTATGGTATTATGTAGTTTATGCCGGTCCCCGATTTGCAGGTATTTTCAGTTATTTTGGCTGGTATGGCATCACTTTGGGCTCAACTTAAGTTATCTTCCCACATTTTAACCAGACTATCCTTCCTAATAAAACAGACTTGACATAGGTTTGGTTTTTTGTTTTGTTTGTATTTTTTTTTCCCCCCATGCATTATACACACTCAGAAAACCCAAAGGGAAGCACTGACAAGATAAATGAACACACCTGCATGAATATTCAACCTTAAATATTACGTAACTATCAAGAGTAACACTGCCACACAGTTGTCAATTAGTCAGTCAGAGGGTTTTGGCTGGGTTTGCTTTTTTTAACTCCTCCTCTTTTGGAAATTGGAGGCAAGCGGCAATGACGGGATGATGGGATATATATTAAACAAAAAAAAACAACCCAAAACTAAATCAAACTGTCACTTAATATACAAAAAAAAAAAAAACTTTTCCAATTAAATTTGGTACAACCCCTCCTCCACCTCTACATTGGATTAAAACATCGTATGAAACTTTCCCCCGCACCGTTTCCAAAACTAACAGGTGACTTCTGATACGGTAAAACCCAAACGAGGATGCATGAATGATGAATTTCACGTTCACAGGAGTCATGTATATCAAATGTGTAAAAATCAGTTTCATGAGAAGGTGTGCTGGCTGCTGTCAATGTGAACACCACAGTTTGAAATGAGAACACTGAGAATGCACTAACATGAACAGACAGTGTTTTCACTTTAGACGTGGGCTATATCTTGATGCGAAAGGCAGTGGCCTGTGAGCTGGGAGGCTCAGTGGTGGAGGTCGACTGTGTAGTGGACTTGAAGAGAGCTTTGAGGATGGTCTGGGGGTCCACCTCTGGAGTGGGCTGAGAGGAGGAACGCTGACCAGTGGGCCGTGATAAGGAGGGGGGCAGACCTTCTTTCTTTGTGCCGCTGCCTGTACCCGGAGTATCGCTGAGTCGCCTGTGGACAAGTGAAACAGTTGTTACTATTTTTTAAGTCCTTTAATGGTTCAAACAACACACAGGGGTCCCACCCACTGTGCCCAAAAGGGTTACATGTCTGACCTCCAGTGGAGAACACAGGAACAGCAACCAGAATTTACATTCCAGTGTGAAGTTAAACTTGATAACATCACTTTTTTTTCTTTCTTTTTTTTAAAATCACGAGCACCTTGTTTTCCAAAGGCAATGTAATAATGCACCACTAACCACCTCAAAATGAACTTATGGGGCTTTCGCTTATATACAGTTGGCTTCAGTTCATATTAAATATGCCCACTAAGGTCACCAAAGCTAAAGACCCAGGCTACAGACCGTTTTAAATGTTTGTTTTCAGACTATTCTTTCTATTCTTGGATCTGTATGAAATCAGTGAAAGAGGATAAGAGGACAACACGGTCGTTTAAGTCTTACAGCTCTGGCTGTGAGCACAGAAGCCCCACACACGATGTTCACCCCTTCTGTTAATGATGGGCAACCAATCAGAAGAAAGTTTCCTTAAGGGGGGATGGAAGCTAGAGTCGCTCATTTTAGACAGCAGATGATGTGAGAGGCTGTACAGAGGATCACAATAAGATACTTTTTAAGAATGCAGTAAATGAATAGCTACTAGGTTTCAGTATGTAGATGAAAGCCAGATTACGGCACAATGAAAATATGCAAAACAATGATTTCTTTAAATTAGAATTCTCCCTATACAGAGGAAGTCTGTGAAGGGAGGAAGGACAATCATCAGCACTGTAATGCATTTTTAACCAGTTCTGTTATTTGGATTTTCATTTACCCAACACGCTACATACTTTTGTCTATACAAAGGTCACATATAACAAGGATACAGTGACTCACTGCCTTTACATTGACCCATCATACATGCTGTCCCCAAGTTCTCTGTCTGAGCCAACCCTGGTCTCACACAGTATGTAAACACAATTGAGAACAGATTAATTTGAAATTAACTGAAGAAGCCTCGAGGGCTCACTCACAATAGAATGGGCTGATCAGAAGTGATGACATTTCCCTGAATATGAAGGTTACACTTCATGGGTTGGCCTGGGGGTGGACAAGAAAAGGAAAAGAACAGATGACACACATGAAACAATCACAACGATCCTTACTACATACAGAGCTGTGAAAAACTATTTGCCCCTTTCCTGATTTCTTAGGTTTTTGCATGTTTGCCACAGTTGAATGTTTCAGATCAAACAAATTTTAATATCACACAAAGAAAACTTGAGTAAATACAAAATGCAGCTTTCAAATAAGGATTTCATTTACTAACGTAGAAGCTATCCAATCCTAAGGGGCCTGGTATGAAAATGTTATTGCCCTGTAAACCTAATAACAGGTTGCGCCAGTCTTGGCAGTAAGAACTACAATCAAGCATTTGGAATAACTGGCAATGAGTCTTTCACATCACTGTGGAGGAAGTTTGGCTCACTCTTCTTTGAATTCTTTTCATTCAGCCACACTGGCATGTTTACCAGCATGAACGGCCTGTTTAAGGTCATGGAAAAGCATCTCAATCTGACTTGAGTCCAGACTTTGGTTTAGACCACTCCTAACCTTAAATATTTTTTCTTTGAGCCATTCAGACATGGACCTCCTGTTTTTTTTTCTATCATTGTCCTGCTGCATAATTGGCTCCATCAATTACCAGAAATCATCCAGGTCCCGAAGCAGCAAAGCAGCCCCAGAGCATCACACCACCATCACTGCGTTTCACTGTTGGTATGACGTTCTTTTATGAAATATTGTTAGTTTTATGTCAGATGTAACGGGACTCAAACCTTTCAAAAAGTTCAACTTTTGCCTCGTCAGTCCACAAAATATTTTCCCAGAAGTCTTGGGGATCATCAAGATGTTTTTTGGCAAACGTAAGACAGGGATTTATGTTCTTTTTGGTCAGCGGTAGTTTTCATCTTGGAAATCTTCCATGGATGCCATTATTGCCCAGTCTCTTTCTTATTGTTGATTCATGAACTCTGAACTTAACTGAAGCAAGTGAGGCCTGCAGTTCTTTAGATGCTGTTCTGGGTTATTTTGTGACCTCCTGGATGGGCCAACGATGCGCTATTGGGAGGCTGGCCACTCGTGGGAAGGTTCACCAAGTTTTCTCCATTTGTGGATAATGGCTCTTGTGGTTCCACTGGAGTCCCAAAGTCTTAGAAATGGCTTTGTAACCATTTCCAGACTGATAGACGTCAATGACTTTGTTTCTCAGCCGTTTCTTCAGATCGTGGCATGATATGTTTTTTTAAGATCTTTCAGCCTTTTTGTCAGACAATTTAAGTGTTTTCTTGATCCTGGCAGTATTCAGGTCTGGGTGTTTATAGTGTAATTGAACTCATCTTTCCAAGACTGTGGTTAATCACAGTTAATTCTTGATTCAACAAGGGAGATCATTACTTTTTTCACAAAGGGGCAGATAGGTTGGGGTAGCTTTTTCCTCTTAATAAAGGCAATCATAGTTTAAAAATTGCATTTTGTTATCCTTGTTTAATCTTAAAATTTGATTGATGCTCTGAAACATTTGCGTGCCACAAATATGCAAAAAACTAAGAAATCAGAAAGGAGTCAAACACTTTTTCACGACACTATATACAATGTATAACATGCCCGCAAAACATCTCATTGCCACAGCAGCCATTAAACTCCATGTTAAACAGAAGACTTTCATGTGTGCGTCCTTGCTCTTGGCACTTACCGTCCAAGCAGCGATTGTTGTACTTCCTGTATGCGCTCACGGCGTCCTCTTTACGGACAAACACCACTTCAGCTACGCCTACCTTCACCAGCCGTGCTCGCTTCAAGGCACCGCACACACAGAACAGTTCCTGTGGACAAAAATTGACAGGCATTACAAACACACGCTGAATGACTCATTATGGCACTTACAGCACTCGGCACATCATTTTAATTTCAAACAAGAAAAGGTTATAGGCAAACAGAGCAATTTCCTCACCACTATGTCCTCCTCGGTGACGCGGGGATGCAGGTTGTTCACCGTTATTTTTGTCCCCTCCAAAGGGCTAAAAGCAGGCTAAAAAGAAAAATGACAAAACCAAACAATCAAGTAAATGACCTGTGTGAACACATTAAATATCAATCGAACTGATACATGTAACAGAATCACTGCAGGGGTCTACATAATAGAGCCTGCAGCCAGGTTTAAAATAACAAAAACAAAAATACCCCCAAAAGTCCTAACTTGCATTCACCCGTAATATTTCACTTTAAATGTGCAAGCCTACTGAACTAAGAAGTGTTCATTGTGGTGTGGCATGCACAGCAAAAAGGCGAAGGTGGTGTGAAGGGCAAGACATTTTGAGTGTTTCATTTGCAACTGCAGCTAAAAACTGATGTGTGCGAATTATAATATGTATAAAGGAACATGTGGGCAAAAAAACAAAAAACGGTCACCACCACAAAAGCAGTGAGATGATTTAGCACAGGGTGGAGCTGCAGCCTGTCCTCTCTGGCAAACACTGGGCTCAAGCGGATTTTATCCTTTCCACATCCACAGGTCTGCTTGGGTCTCCGTGACCCAAATTTCATCATCAGACAGCGAGCGCACAGACATCCGTGAGCCTGCCTGTTTTGGGTTTTTTTTTTGACCACTTGGACTCATCCACTGACATTACAATGCAGAGATTAATACAGGCTCCTTTGGGCCAAAGTTAACAAGTATGCTTGTTACTGCAATTGCAATCAAAATCTTTATGGGTAAAAGCCAACCAAAGTCCTTTATCAAACTACCGTTTAATAAGTTTAAACACGAAACAAACAGAAAAGATTGACCTCCACTATGTTTTACAAAGTGACAGCTGTTTACTGAATTAAAAGCAAGTAAAAATCGAAGGATCTGTATGAAGACCGGCTGCTGGCAGATCTTGAAATGTGGCAGAAATGCAGCTGCAGACTCACAACAGCTGTTGCCTTTGACTCTAGGCATAATCTCTGCAGCATGCAGGAGTGTTTCTAAAAGTGGCCCAGTCTATATTCCACTACATTTATGTTACAACATTAGTTATCAGTTATCTTGAAGATTTAAATTATTTATGGCAAATTATGCCAATTATTTTTAATATACCTCACTAGGATTGTCAAATAAAAATAGATTAAAATATCAAATTAAGATTTGCAACAGTATTGATATAACAGTGCTGTTTTGGCCTCCTCCAGTTGACACAAAACGTCACACAGCACAGCTGCAGACAGACACAGCTCCTCCCTTCACTAACAGCTGAAGTAGTTAACGCTGAATAACACTTCAGGAGGAATTTCAGAGATCAGTAAAGCTCCCATTTCAGAATTTGCTGTCAGTGTGGAGAACTAATCTGAGCAAATAAAGAGTAAAATTCAGAGCTGCAGAATCAGACAGGTTTCAGGCCTGAAGAGCAGAGCTAAGGAGAAGAAGAGCTGCAGACTGAGGCAGAGCAGTGTGAACAGTGAATAAGAGAAAGGTTGCAGGACCAGTGAAGAGGTGGCAGATGTGGACAAGATGATAAACTAACTTTTCTACTTTTACAATAATTTATTAAAATGTGTTTGTTATTTTTTTTAAAGCCAGCTGTGAGGTCAGTTTTAAAATGCAGGCAGTGACTGGGGTTCAGGCTTTCACAGTGAGCATTCTGTTTTTTTATGTCCTGTTTTAAAGAAAACAAAACAAAAACAAAAAAAACAAAAAAAACAGGATATAATAAAAAAAATTTTTTAAATCCTCTTTTTATATCCTGTTGTGGTATTAGTTATTACCATAAGTAATACCACAACTTTAGCCAAAGTTAAAAATAAACTTTTCCATAATGCTTTTTCTACAACAACTTTTATTTAATTATTTAGATTTGTTATGCACTGCGTTGTCTGTTGTACCCTTTGTTTAATAGTAGGTTCTAAAATATAGTTTACCTTTATGATCTGTAATCCAATGATCTAAATAATTCCGGGAAAAAAAAGAAAAGAATAAAACCTATAAACTTACTCTTAAATACATATTTTGTTAAATCTCACTTTATAACTGGAAAAATTAGTTAAAAATTAAGACATTAACTTTGCAAAAAATTACTTTATTGTCATTACTGCTGTTGTAACACAATGAGGCCAAAATTTTCCCTGGGGTATTGAAAATCGTATCGAGTGTCGAATGTTTTACCAGGTATCAGTATCGAGTTTCAAATTCTAGTGTTGTGACAACCCTATATGTCACGTATCCCAGCTATATATAAAGCAGTTAAAGGAAATCAATTGTTTTCCTTTGTCTGGGGCATGATGCGGTTGTTATGTTAGAAACTCATCTGACTTATTGCATCAAGCCAAAAGACAAATTATAATAATAAAAACCATAATAACACAAGTTATATGAGCACAAAGTGAAAGAAAGAACTAGTACACACTGAGCTGCAGATGAAATTTACCTGAGGAGGAGTAGGAGCTGTTGCACTGGTTTCTGCTGTGCTTTGCTGAAGAGTCCTAGAGACTGGCTGTAAGGCTGCAGCTGAAGACCGTGTGGCAGCCAGACTGGTGGTGGGTCGAGTAGAAGCCACAGGAACAGCGGGCCGTGGGGCCGTGTAAGCATCATTTTTAACCACCTTGGTGATTGGGGCTGACATGGAGAATGCTGAGCCTGTAGTACCAGGCTGTGTGAAAGAAAAAATAGACAAGAAAGATAAAGCTCTAGTTAATGTAGGAATGCACAGCAGACACGCAATCAAGCTGGAGTTTCTGTATGAAGGCCCATGTGTAGCCTTGTCAGAGAGAAAAATCTTACCCGTGATTGTAACAAATTATTTGCGGTTGTGATCTTTAACTGTTTACTTGGGACACCATCATGGTCATTTAGGGTAGGCTGTGGAAAAACAAAATAATCCTTTTAGTATGATATCTTAAACCTATAAAAATGGGCTCATAAGTGTCCTGTTACATTTAAATATGTCAAGACAAACTAATCTACCTGTGTAGCAGCACGTATTCCTCCCATAATCCCTACTGGACGTTGCTGGAAAAAGAAGCATAATATATTACTAAAGGAAGTTCTGGCTGTATATTTCTACAAGTATACATATGTGCAAGCCTGATTTATTCATCCTCACCTGGATGGTCTTAGTTATCTTTAGAGGTGGTGCAACTGCTGCTTGTGTCTGTGCCCCTCCAATGCTCCTCTTGAGGCTCAGCCTATCACGAGCATCCATCATTCTTGCATTATTGCTCAGCTGTGGCACTGCGCTGGCCTTCGCACTCGGTCCTTGTACATTAGAACCAAACTGCCTTGTACTCGCACCAGCGAGATTGTTGTTGGTGTGTATCTGTATCTGCGGCACAAGCGTCTGGCTCTGTAAATGCTGCGTTACTGCTGTCTTTAGCGTGGTCGGTGCAGAGACGGTGAACTGACTCTGTCCCTGCTTGCGTGAGTTGATCATCTGACGTGCATCCTGCACCACTCCTGATCCTCCCCTGCCACGGATTTTGAAGCGAGCATCTTTCTGCCCCAGTTTCTCTCTGGCATCTTTCACTTGAAAACCTAAGGGGAGAAATTGAGCGTTTAAAGCCAAAATGACTTTGCTCATTACAAAGTAACATTACACCGACTGATCTGCTGGACTTCAGTGTTTGCTTAGACCTTACCTGTGCCTCCTCCAAGCCTCTGTCTCACATCATTAACTCCAATCTTCTGTCTGGCATCAAAGCTTTTTCCATCCCCTCCTGAACCTCGTCCAAACGCTGGCCTGAGAAAAACTTAATTTAATTAGGTTCAACAACAACACAACAACAAACATTAAGATTATGTGATACCTTCCACGTTACAATCATTTCTAGAAACACATTGAAAATTTTTTGGGGTTTTTTCAGATTATTTTAAAATCTTCTTATCACTTCTTAAATTGTCCCTTTCCCACAATAGTAGGGGAACAATGCAGTATGAGACGGCGAAGTAGGTTTTACGTGCGATAACTTTCCAGTACTTTCTGATGCACAAGGGATAATAATATATACAGGGCTGATAATATGTAAAACGTTGGGCAGGGATTTGGTTATGGAATCTTATTTAATTTCACCCATTCCAGCTACCACATTTGTTCATGATGTGAGGACAAAACTACGATTTGTTGCCAACAAAAACACTAGCGTGCTAGTTAGCTAAGCCTGAGGAGTGAAGCTACAAACAAAACGCTCAAAGAGACTGAACAATTTTAAGACTTACACTTAAACAAAGAAATCTGTTCAATTAAGCGGAGAGTGGTTCAGACATTAAACTGTATTTTCTTTATCTTCAATATGAATGGCTTCAAACGAGAAGGCCTACAGTTTGTGGAAGCCACTTTTAGCCTAGCGCTCAGGCTGTAATCGCTGCTAGCTAACATGCTAGCAGCGATGTTAGCTGCTAGCATGTTAGCTTACGATTGTCTCGAGTAGCTACAAGCAGCACTAAGTTTTCAATATGCACTTAGAAATGCTACTACAAGTTTCTAATTCCTTAATAGCCACACGTGCACCAGTGTCCTAACACTTAAAAAATACCTTTTCGTTGCAGCCTTCACGTTAATACGGCGCTGTCGTATAACTTCATCCAGAGAGACGTCTGCCATTTTCTCACACACTTTCCAAAAGCGCATGCGCACCCGAGATTTCTTGGGGGCTAGGACTACAGGAACTGATTTGGGCCAAAATCCAAAATGGCTATTGGAGGCTGACACTAAGAATTTTGATATTTTATAGAAGATTAAGAATAGCTAACGATGTAGACTGTCAAAACACATACAAAGACTGTGAAAACACGACCCGTGCTGCTACCATAATAAATCTGTGGTCGATTAGTCTTGACGAAATACGAATAGCGCGCATACCTGCATACCCATGATCCTTTGCGCCAGATAGCGCAGCAATTTTACAACATAAACATTGCATATAACTATTAAAAAGCTATTTGATCGTTTCTTTACTCATTGAAATAAAAATATGTCGATAGAAACTAAAAAGTCCATAATGGGGAAAACTATATTTGACACCATAATAGAGAGTGCCTGTGTACGTGGTCTATGCCCGTCCTCGACAGTTCCACGGTTATGCCTTAAACTGATGAGTAAGGAAAATAACGACGCGGGGTGACGCCCGTGTCCTCGTTCATTTAACGAGATTAATTTTTGAAAGGGCACAGGTCTGCCTGCTGAGGTGACTCGCCTACTTTGCGAGATGCTTCGTGGGACAAGGACCTTCCCCGAATACCGGACCCTGTTAAAATTTAAAACGACTTTAGATATATACCTGGCTGTTACTTGAGGTGATATATCTGGTGTAGTGGAAGGGTTGGGCATGTTTATTAGAACGTGGAGGAGCAAGAAGTTCCAAAGTGCAGAACAACACAACGATATTGCGAAATACAGCAAATAAATTTTCCGCATAAATATCTACTTTATGTATTATCTATAGGGTAAATATATTGTGCAAAAATCATGTAATCTTTTCAAATTTAGCATGTAGTCCATACTGATTTTCCCCTGTTTATAAATATATAGGTACAGTTACAGACGTCGCTAAACAAGAGTTCCTCATAAACTACAAGTCCCATGATGCAAACGGTCTGGCGCAGAGCCAAACCGTTGGTTCGGCGGCTCTCTGGATCCGCACATCATTGCTGCCTCACGTCGGCTCTGTTAGAGGAGAAATGGCTGCAGCTCTGTCCCGTGCCCTCAAACTGCCCGGTAAGATGCCGTACTGATTTTTATTCTTTATCAGACGAATGTGCAGACGTAACGGAACTTAGCTTCATTGATAGTCTGTGCTCTCCTATCTCGCTTCTCAGCCTTATGAATGCAGCCAAGTCATTTAATTTTACTGGCTTGTCATACGCAGTTGTCATGTTTTCCGTTTTATCTCTGCCAATTTCGCGTGCCAATTTTTTAATTCGGGTCAAATCAGATGGCCGCAGTATTCTGTTTATGTAGTGCACCGTCGGAGCGGCACGCTGACGGTGCTGTGTGGTGGTGCTGAACGACAGCTAGCTGCTAGCTAATGTTAAACAACCTGCTGTTAGAGAGTTCACCATAAAACATTTTTTTTTTCCATGACAAATACATAATACAAGCTCAGACCTGGCGACAGTATCCTACTGAAAACAGTGATGCCCATCATTGCCTGTATTACGGTAATAGTATTTCTGTTTAATTAGAGAAATCTAGAAGGATAGAAAAATGCTGACAAGCATTTATGAAATAAAATAACCAAGCTAACGTCATCATGATATTATTATTGTTATTTTTATTGTTGCTTTAAGTGTGTTATTGTGTAATAAACGGGGGGGGGGGGGGGGTTAAAAAAAAAAAAAAGCCC
>VVHJ01014722.1:7325-18780 GCA_015107715.1 Tylochromis polylepis | reverse complement strand
GGTAGGCCGTCCCATTTCTCAGCCTCGCACTTCCGCACTTCTCGCTCGTCGGAGTACGCTTCCTACGTGGAGCGCGGAGGAAGCATGCTACATAGGAAGCATCCTAGGTTTTGGGAAAGGGCCATGCAGTTAGTGGGGATAGGTTGATTGGAAACTCTAAGACAGCTGGGATAGGCTCCAGCCCCCCTGCGACCCTGCAAAGGATAAGCGGTAGAGAATGGGTGGATGGATTAAATAAGAATTACATTTTTCTCACTTATGTGCATAACACATAAGCAGTGAAAATGTGATTTAAAAAAAAACTGATTCAAAAAACATTTAACTTAAAATAAAATCAGTCACTATGGTTCCATGGACACATGATGTTGAATTTAAAAACACGGCACACTTATTGAACCCAGACCCTCAGGATTAAATATATTTAAATTATTTAGGTTCTATATTTCAAAATAAAAGTTGTTCTTACCACAGTGATACAGAAGCATGCAGGCAAGCTGCCAGGCTAAAGAGAGCTGTGAGAACCAACTAGTGAAGCACCACACTCACCCGAGTGAAGGCACACACAGAAATGCACATGCACAAGCACAAGAACACCCACACCTCCCTGCCACCTTCCAACACCTCACCCTTAATGTGCTCACTCTCACTGGTTAAAGATTGTACACATTGCAGTTTTATCACTTTTATTTTTGCCAAAAATAAACATGAATTTAAAATGTACATTTATATATATATAAAATCACTCTAATGTAACTACTTTTCTTTATGTAGTTCATCAAGTTACTGCAAATTCCACAATGCAATACACACACTTCTCTGAACCTCTGTTTTTGAAGTAATCAATTTAGGTGCTTTTGTAGGAGAGTGTGACCATAATCACAGACATGACCAGAGATCATTATAGTATACAGTGAGAAGGAAGAAAGGAACTGAGCGTGCAGCTATTTCAGCAAGTTTTTAAAAGTGAAGATCATACCTTAGGTTGATAGATGCATTCATTTATTTTCCACCACTTACTCAAGGTCCAGTTCATGGGGGCAGCATTAATAGCAGAGATACCTAGACCTTACTTTCAGGCACTACTGTACAGCTCTATTCAAGGACCAGCTCCTACCCCTATCTCTTGCACTCAACCCAGATACCCTTCTGAGTAAGCTAATTTCTGTGAGCACTCCATCCATTATGACATAGAGCCATGGCCTCAGATTTGGAGGCACCAATTTTTACCCTAGCTACTTTGCAATCAGCAGTAGATTACCCCAGTGTAAAGTTATGAACCCAATCCATGCCAAAGGAAAACCCAGATGAAGTCCAGCACCCACAAAAATGAATTCATACTTATTCCTGGCAATGGAAACATTCTATGTTTGCACAGGAACCAAATACCCCGTTCCAAGGCAGTCTGATATTCCATATTTCCGCAACAGATATGGTCCTATGATTCCTTGAAGTCCAGTATCCTCAAGAAAGTGAAAAGCTGGTCATGACTAAGGAGGCAACTACATTGTTCCTCCTGCATCTGAGGTTCAGTCAATGGACTGTCGTCTCTAGTACTCTAGCTTAGATTGTCCCAGACTGGTGATTTAGAGATATTAGAAGCTCTTGTTTTACAGCTTTGTGATTTGGAGAAATTGCTGAATGAATGTAGAGACGCCACATCTTACTTTAAATTCCTAGTGAATAATAAATAATGTTTTTTTTTTTTAACTTATATTTATAGGGGTTAGATTAAAAATGTCAGGAAGGATTTAGGAAAACTTGGCATGTAATCATTGCAGATTTTAGCTCTTACATTTTTGTGTTTCTGACATTAAGGTAACAATTTCACCAGAAAAATACCATTTACTGAGAACCAATGTGAAACGTGTTCTTACTGAGAGAGTGTTCGTGGTTCACATTTATGAATCTCCATGGTTGCACATGGATGTAGAAATGCTCTAAAGTTGAAGTGCGATCCGACCACTTTAGTCATTAATTTCTTCCTTGTAAAGAAATTAATTGCTTTCTTGTAAAAAAGGCTCAACATGTCATTGTAGCCTCGATGTTGGTGTGCTTTTCTTATCAGGCAGCCGATGGTCTTCCCAGCTCCAAATAATGTAGTTGCAGCACCTAATGACTTCCCATGAAAAAACAAAAACAAAAAAGGAAACTGTGTTAATGATTATACCTGCTTCAAATATGATGGAGTGAAATCCAGCTGTGACTAAACATTGTATTATTCAATCATATTATTTTATTATAATCAAATTAATTGCAATATATACATATTTCTTTCATTCAGTTAGCGCTTTACCATCAGCTTGTTATGTAAACAGGACCATTCATCGCTTATTTAGCAGAAAAAAATTAACCTAGCTCAGTCTCTCACCACCACACTCTTTATCCAGGTTGCCGGACCGGCAAGGATTTCTTTTAATCCAGCTATTGAGCGACACACCAACAGTGTCACAACACAGCACGGTCCATGGAGGCGTCATCTAGCCACCACTGCTGTACTGCATCAAATGTGGTACAGGCGATACATTTTTGTGTATACACAGAGATAATTACGAAATGACGACACAAAGTTAGCCTATGTTTTATAGATGCAGTCCAATATATCAACACCTACCTGCACTTTTTAACTAGTAACGCAAAACTCAAACAGTAGCCGATGGTTACAGAGTCACATGACTAACTTAAGGCTTCTAATGTGTTGCCTGATTGGAAATAACTATTTATAACATCAGCGGGTCACATTTTAAGGTGTTTATTTTAACTTGGGTTCCATAAAAAAATCTAATAATTAATAACAATAAGTGTGTTAGTATTTAGCACTAACGTTTTGAGCAATTATGCTTATAATTAACGTAAATTAAGTTCAGGCACCTGTTTAGTCCCCTTCATTCCGGTTAACACGTGATCATCGGCGCAGAAAAACCGGATGGATTCTGAAGGTGAGGGCTTCACTTATGTCACCACAGGTTAGTTTGTGTTGCTCGTTTTAATTTTGGTTAAGTTTAAGTTCTCTTGAGGAATTTCAATACAGATAGTCGATGAGGTTGAGCAGGCGATAGATTTCACTGTTTGCTTTGTTGGATTCCTAAACTAAACCGTCAGCAGGTTAAAAAAAACAGTTATCAAATGTACTAAAACGGTACTCTAATAGATATGAATCAGCTCCTCATTGTGTTGTAACATTATTGGTGTCTCACTGAGTAAAACTATACAGTATGCTGTGCATATGCTTTACATGCAATATACAATATCCTTTACATGCTTGTACGTGTATTGTTCTAAATAAGAAATGGACTGATTGTCAATCTTATTATAATTCTATACATAGTCAGTAGTTTTGTTTACTTGTTTACTTTGCTTTTTACTGGACTTGCCAGGATCTTCCTGCAAAAATAGTTTATTTTTTGCATACTTGACCTTTGAATGGCTAGTGATAGAAAGTGACTATCACTCAACTATTGTGTATACGTGTACTTTCCCTTTAATGCTGCCTTGTACTTTAATTCCACTTCATTTCAGTATTTATTTTTTGAATAGTTAATCCAGTATACTTGAAGTAAGAATCATATTAACTGACTATATGAATGCAATGGCACTGATCATCTTTGGGGGTTTTTTCCAGCATCTTAGTTATGGGCCTGCGGGATTTCTGGAGTAACTACAAAGTGTTGATTGTGATGGGCACGAGTCTGGGGCTGATCCACTGGGGCTGGTACAATCTGAAGGGAAACCCACTGTTACGCAAAGACAGAGACGAGTATATTCCTGAACCTGGCATTGTTACCTACATTTCCCCTCCTGCATCTGCTCTTCCTTCTCCTCCTCCGGCTGTTGCTCACAAGAGCAAGTAACCTGCACTGAGGTATGAAACTGTTAAAAACACCTGCAGAAAGTGGGCTCAGTCTTACTGCCTCTGTGTGAGAGTTTGTATAACTCAGAGCAGTTTCATCTAGTTTTAGTTGCATTTTCAGAATTTTCACAAGATGGTGCTCCAATTTAAACAAAACAAAAGCAAAAAAAACCCTACAAATGAACTCAATACCAATACCAAGGAAAATAATTGATATTTGATACCACAGGGAAGATTATGATCCCATCCTGCAACAACAGAAATAATGGCAAAGAAGTCATATCTCGAAAAAGTTAATTTGTTACATTTCAACTAGTTTCCCCAATTATCAGTTAAGTTTTTAAGATTAAATTTTGAGTTTGTTTGTTTTTGTTTTTTTTATGAATTATTTTAATTATTTCAGTATAGATTGTGTAGGTAAGATATATTTTAGAACAAAATAATAAAAAACAAACAAGATAAAACCTAACATCTAAATAATTTTAATTATTGTAGAAGAAGAGCATAATGGGAAAAAAATTTTAAAAAATAAACTTTGGATAATGTGTCATGTTAGTAAGGTGAAAATAAAGACCAGTTACTGCCTGCATTATAAAACTGATCACACAGATGGCTACAACAAAATAAACAGATTTTTATCATTTATTGGAAAAGTAGAAAATTTTAAGTTTATCATCTTGGCCACATCTGCCTGCAGCCTCTCTACCACCCAGTGTTCACACTGCTCTAGAGCTCTTGACATCCTTAACTCAGGTGTTCAACCTGAAGTCCCTCTGATTTGGATGCTCTGCTCTTGATTTCATACTTTATTTGCTCAGATTAGTTCTCCACACTCTGGACTCTCTGCTTGGTTCCTCTATGGGTCTTCCTCTGCTTTGCATTGCCAGCAACCCGCCTGGTTTCCACGCATCTGTAATCCTCTCTGCTATGGCTCAATATTCATTCGTGACCTATAGTCTGCTAGCTGCTATGTTAATGATATGTGGCTAATTGCTAATAGTTAAATAGTTAACGTGTGCACTGAGCAGGTTAACATTTATGGTAACTGTTTAATACTTCAATATTGTTTAAACGGGGGCTTTACTGACCCCTGAAATTCTTCCTAAAGTGTTTTTCAGTGTTAGGAAAATTATCTAGTTCAGCTGTAAGTGAGGGAAAGAGCTGTGTTCCTGTCTGTGTTCAGTGTTGCTGTGTAAAGTTGTGTTCTGCGTGAGAAGGCCAAGCCAGATATGAGAAAGAGAGAGATAACCGAAGCCATACCAGCTCAGACGTCACCCGGATAAACAAGGTCCACTTCAGGTGTTGAGAAACCATGACACACAGATGAGAAGTGGGTTACTGGAACAGGAAGGCATAAGTGGGGAAGAAATGAGAACAAGGCACTGTTGGAATGCTACTATGCAATTAACCCCAGCGGAAGGGGTTACATGAAGAGGATATGGGACCTATGGAATCTTTGATACCCAGCATGCAGACTGACAGCGAAACAACTAGTAGCTTAGTGTTCCAACATTCGAAAGAAGGAACTGCTGTTTACAGCTGGAGATGGGTGAGGTACAACACAAATACTACGGCAAGGGGAAGCCAGAATGACAGCTTGGGGGGAGATATCATCACCCCCACCTGGGATTGGGTACCGATCCCCAAGTATGATAGAAGAAGCACTGAGTGTGAAAGGAGCTGACCTTAAAGATAGGATCATGGCAAAGCTGGAAACCTGGAATGCTATGAGTGCTGCATTCTAGGTTTGCAGCATCACAGACACTCCCTACTGCAACCATCACCGAAACCAACCACCTGATCTACACCTCGGCAGCAATGGTCATGGAGATGCTAGGCTACAAATGAACAGTTACAAAGAGTAGTACCCTCCATAGAGAAGGAGACTAGAGGTTAAGATCAAGGTAGCAGGGAGGCAAGTTAGCCACCTATCTGAGCTGCAGAAAGGTGCAACGAAGAAAGCTGTGCCTAATAACGGCAATGCTCAGCAACAGGAGGCATACGTGAGGCGCCATAACCAAGTAGCCAGCATAGTATATGGGAACATTTGTGCCGAGTATGGCCTAGAAGTCCCAAGGTCAAAATGGGACATGCCCTCTAGGGTGCACAAACCAAGATCCTGTGGGTCTTCCAGATACACATAGACAAACTGGTGATGGCTAACCAGCCCGACATCGTAGTGGTAGACAAGCAGAGGAAGATGGCTGTAGTGATAGATGTAGCTATACTGAATGACAGCGAAGATGCTGTGCAGGACCTCTGGGAGCTTGAGGCGTGTGTTTGTGTGGATGGGAGCACTGCCCTGAGTGTTCCAATTACAATGAGGACTACTGTTGCTTTCAATCCCCACATCTTCTTGAGTTCTGCTCTCAGCTCTTGGCACTTCTTGAGCTGCTATCATTCAATTTAGCTACATCTATCACTATGGCTGTCTTCCTCTTGGTTTGCCATCACCAGTTTTTCTGTCTGTAGCTTGGTCATTCTCAACCACCCTAAGGGGCGTGCCAGCCACTTGGTTATGGGGTTCCATGTATGCCATACCTGCTAGCATCTTGCACCCTGTTGCTTTGTGCTGGATTTTCTCAGGGGCATCTCTGTACAGCCTGCAGGGTCTTGCCTGGTGTGGTAGGCCCCAGCCTTTATGGAACTTGTACTTAAGACTAATATAGCAGCATAGGAATAAGCTCTGTCTCTGTGCTGTCTTTCAGTTCAGCTTTGTCCAGCCACTGATAGGATTTCTGGATGTCGGTCTCTTCTTCTGTCTGCCAGTGGCACATGCCGTGCAGGGGCCTGTTGTTCCATGATGGTTCCTTTTCTTGCTTCTCTTGTTGACTATTCAACGCAATTCCCGGTGTCGATCTCCTGGAAGCGGCCAAAAACGACGCACTGCAACCCAGCGGCTTTTCAAACTTTATTTCCATATAAAACACTTAAAAAAACAACTTCTAGAAGTGGAGGCCTGCCTTACATGCAGTCTGTAAACAGTCTCAAGAAATCCTTTGTGTGAAGATACATTATATAGGGCACAGCCCAGCCATAAATCTAACATAAGGTACAATGTTTGTGTATGTATGTGCACGCTGCGAGTGACCATGTGGGCACGTCCCCGTACGTGCGTGAATCCTGCGGTACCAGGACGAGCCGTCCCCAGATGACCACAGCCCTTTGGGAATTTTCCATTCGAGATGTCCATGCCTTTTGTTTCCCAATTCACAGCTACGGGTGTGGGGAGAGGGTCTCCTAATTTTATGGCCTTCCCTGTGTGTGTGTGTGTGTGTGTGTGTGTGTGTGTGTGTGTGTGTGTGTGTGTGTGTGTGTGTGTGTTAAATGAATTTTCTCTACTTTTAACTGCTGTTATCTAGTCTACCTCTACTTTAAAGTGAACTACAAATATCCAATTCAATTCTAAATACTTAAATGAGGTATAATTGTCTTCTAAAATAAGGCCTGATTATCTGCACTCTTCTCTTGGGTTTCTGCTGCAAGAGGTATTCACTAAGCAAGTGATCAATTGTGTATCTTCCTGATGTACTCGTGAACCTTTGTTGTCTCATCCTGGATAGTAGTTTTGACACTCACTAGTCCCTGTCTTCCTTCCACTTAGCATACAGTCTCAGGGTGCTGGATTTGGGGCGAAACCCTCTATGCATGGTAAGGAGATTTCTTGTCTTGATGTTAGTGGCTTCCATCTCCCCTTTGGCCAGCTTATTATCCCAGCAGGGTATCTGATGACTGGCAAGGCTAGGTGTTGATGTCTGGATCTTGTTCTTCCCATTCAGCTGATTCCTCAGGACTTGAACTCTGTAGGTAGTTGGTGGTTGCAGCTTTCCTAATGTACTCTTCATGGTTTCCATTTGCCTGTGGGATTCCCAGGTACTTGTAGCTGTCCTCAGTGTCTGCAATGTCCAGTTCTCTCAGTTCTATTTTCTCTCTCAGTAATGAATCAGACTCCACTTCTCTGGTCCGAATGACATTCCGATGTTCCCAAAAAGTTGATTCTGTTCATCTGGACGTAGCATTTTCAGTGGGAGAAACGTTTCGTCACTCATCCAAGTGACTTCTTCAGTTTCAGCTGACTGCAAGTCTCCCCAACCTTAATGACAATATTTATCAAATGTGAAGCATAGTTTGGATCTTCTTTTGCTGTTGGTTCACTGAATTTTGGTTGGAGAGTGACGAAACCTGCAGCATCAGAATCTGTGAGCTGTCAGCTTTCAGCCCTGACGGCGTGTCCATGTACGTGGCGTCAGGTGAGAAAGCCGACATCTCACAGATTCTGATGCGTCGGCTCAGCGATTTGTGCTCAAGTCTTTGTGTGGAATCCGTTTACCTGCTCTCATTTGCTGTTTTAGCTGTTTGGTGGTTGTTGAAATGAAAGCGCTTTAACCTGAGATTCTGGCGTTTCTGGCAAAATACATTTATATTTAAAAATCGATTCAGGATTTAATGAATTGATATTGCATTATTCAAGCTAAAATCGATTTGAATCGGAAAATCGATAATTGAAACCCACCCCTATACCTGAGTCAAAGTTTTTGTGACAAAAGCACCCTTTCTTGGTGACACTCTGCAAATGAGTGAAAGGGTTGTTTATAGTGGAAAGTAGATACACTCCAGGAGAAGGAGGGGGGACTCCCAGCAGCTGGCAATTGGCTGACAGCTGGCAGGGAGTAGCAGTTCTAAATGCCCGTGCTTGTATTTGATTATGTCTGTGGGGAGACGCTTGACATGACAATGTAGAGCATTGAAAACAAAATTGTGTGTCATTACCACCAACACGATTTACAGTGTATCCAGAAAGTATTTGCAGCACTGCACTTGTTCCATATTTTGTCATATTAAATCCATTTTGGAATAAGTCTGTCACTCATTTTTCACTTAAGAATTCTTCACACAATACCTCATTATGACAAGGTGAAAAAAGTTTGCTTGAAATTCTTGCAAATATATTAAAAATTTAAAAACAAACATGGGCAGTTATTCACTGCCTTTGCTCAGTACTTTGTTGAAGCACCTCTGTCAGCAGTTACAGCCTCTACTCTTGAGTATGGTGCTACAAGCTTGGCACACCTATTTTTCGGCAGTTTCTTGTATTCATCAGGTTGGATGGTCAGCGTTTGTGCACAGCCATTTTCAAATCTCTTGATAGATGCTTTGGCTGGGCCACTCAAGGACACAGAGTGATCTGAAAACACTGTTGTTGTTCTTGGCTGTGTACTTTAGGTCATAGTCCTGTTGGAAGATGAACCTTCGCCCCAGTCCAAAGTCCAGAGCCCTCAGGAGGAGGTTATCATCAACAATGTCTCTGTACATTTCTGCAGTCCTCTTTCCCTCAAGCCTGACTAGTTTCCCAGTTCCTGCTGCCACCACTATGCTTTATTGTAGAGATGGTATTGAAGAGGTGATGAGGGGTGCCTGGTTTCCTCAGACACGATCCTTGGAATTCTGGCCAAAGATTTCAATCTTTGTTTAATTAGACCAGAGAATTTTTATTCTTATGGTCTGAATCCTTCAGGTACGTTAGGGTAAACCCTAAGCAGGCTGTCATTTGCCTTTTTATTGAGGAGTGGCTTCAAACTGACCCCTCAACCATACAGACCTGATTGGTGGAGTGCTGCAGAAATGGTTGTTCTGGGGAAGGGAAGGTCTGGAAAGTTCTCCCCTCTCCACAGAGCAACACTGGCGCTTTGTCAGAGAGACCATTAAGTTCTGGTTTTCTTTCTGACTAAAGACTTTCTACTCCAATTGCTCAATTGGCCAGGTAGGCAGCTCTAGGAAGAGTCCTGGTGGTTCTATGCTTTTTTTCATTTACAATTGATGGAGGCCATTGTGCTTATTTGGACTTTTTTAATGGTGCAGAAATTTTTCTCTACCTTTTCTCAGATCTGATCAGATGCCTAGATCCTGTCTCAGAGGTCTACAGACAATTCCTTGGACTTCACAGCTTGGTTTGTGCTCTAATGTGCACTGTTAAATATGGGACCTTATATAGACAAGTGTGTGCCTTTCCCAGTCATGTTCAATCAACTGAATTTATCACAGGTGGACTACAGTCAATTTTTAGAAACATCTGATAGATAATCAGTTGAAACAGGGTGAGTGTTAGAGAGTTATCTCTGGGATGCTGGTGTGATAGCGCCGGTCAGAGAGTAGGGCACAGAGAGTTCATTCCATATTTACTTTAATGAATCTTAACTGGGTTAAAAACAGGCAAGTAGCACTGCAATTGGCATACCCAGTAAGGGTATGGGGGTATGTATGTGTGGTTCTAATAAAACAGAAAAAAAGGGATAATGATCATTATTACATGACAAATATAACAACTGTTAATCTTCAAGACTCTACACCAATAATCAGCTACATCCTAAATGATCGACTAAATATATTCTGGCTGAATGAAATCCCACAGTGCCATTTGAAACAGGAAGAAAGTAGGAATATTTAACTACCCCAAGCAACAGAAAAGCATCATATTTCACGATTGGATAAAATGGGCAGTTAGGTGGTCAACAGAGCCCTCTTGTGGCCAAATAACCTAACTGCAGTACCCAAATCCGCCACGTGTTAAAACACTACAGAGAAAAGTCACATGCTTCTATGTATGATTACTAACAATTTCAGGCAAATCTCCCAAAATACTCATATCAGGTACAGGTCCTATAATGTAATACCTCTAACGCAAAACCCATAAAGAATGTAAACAGTATGCCAGAGTATAACTCTGTCTCCTTCTAATTAACCTCAATGAAGATGTGTACTTTAGCAAAGTAATCCCACAGCGGCCTGATTCTCAAGATTAACAGTAATTTTATATCCATCCTATTCCTTATATTTGGAAATTGACTCTTAGAGTTAGAGAGGGTCTGAATAACGTTTGCGCAGGAATGCACACGGCTAGCAATCACTACTCCCCATCACCCAGGAAAAATGTGCTTAATGGTCATCGCACTTGTAGTACAGTTGGACTGTCGTAAAAACGTGACATCATCAAAACCGGAAAACACAGTGGAAAACCTATTGATGTATAAGGAAATTACCACTACAATCATAACAATGAAAACTGAAATATGAGGAGACTTTCTGGCAATGCACTTTAGCTCAGTTTTGAATATTATGGCAAAGGCTGTGAATAAACTTCTGTATGCGTTACATTTTTCTGTCACTTTGTCAATATGGTGTCTTGTGTGTAGAATTTTGAGGTGAAAAGGAATTTAATACAATTTGGAATAAGGCTGCAGCATGGAAAAAATATGGAATAAGTGAAGAACTGCAAATACTTTCAGATGCACTGTATCCTATATTTAGGAAATTCTTTAAACATTACACAAAGCACATCATACTATGCTAATAGTATTCCCTCTGGGTCTTAATCAGCATTCCGAGTTAATCTGTCTTATTGCCCAAGGACCTCACATTCCTCGTGATGATAGCTGGAATGGGCAGTTTATATCTTCTTTGCTTAGTTATGGCTAAGCCATCTTATCTTTTCCATAGTTCCTCAGGGGTAACTGGTCTTGTTCCCTGGCGAATTCAGCACTATCAGTTGGGCTTGCGTGTGTGTCATAATGTGATTTTTTTTTTTTTTTTTTTTTTTTTTTTTTCCCCCCT
>VVHJ01014709.1:3848-22182 GCA_015107715.1 Tylochromis polylepis | reverse complement strand
AAGGGGTGGAGGGGGGTGGGGGGGGGGGGGGGGGGGAGGTATGGCCAACATGATTAATCAGTGAAAACAGAAAATTTGACTGAAAATGTCTTCAAATTATTCATGCAAAAAGAATTTAAAATAAAATAAAGAACCCATCTTCTGCTTCCAGCAGGATAATGCACTATGTCACAAACCTCAGCTCATCTCAAACTGGTTTCATGAATATGAGACTTGTACTCATATGGCCTCCTCAGTCACCAGATCTCAAATAGAGCACCTCTGGCATGTAGTGGAGTGGGAGATTCATATCAGGGATGTGCCGCCAACGAATCTGCAGAAAGGGTGTCATGTCAATATGGACTAAGATTTCTGAGGAATCCCTCCAGCACCTAACTGAATCCATGCCCAAAAAGTAAGGTAGTTCTGAAGTTTAACGGTGGACCAGCCCTGTAGTACATCTATCTCCTCATTCTCTTCTCCTAAGTGGGATCACAGGGGATTCACGACATCCTTCTCCCCAACCAAACTTTCCAGATCCTGCCGAGGGATTCTGAGGTGTTTCCAGGCCAGACTGGAAATATAATCTCTCCAGCAGTTTCTGGGTCTACCCAAAACACTTACAAAGGTAGTCCCCCCAGGAGGGATCCTAACCACCTCAACTAGCTCCTTTCGAGCAGGTGAAGGCTGCAATGTAAATTGAAAGCTTTGGTTTTTGGCTCATCTCTCTCAGCACCTCAACAGTCCAGTATAATACCACATTGCTGCTGATGACTCAAGCTCCACCTTTCCATCACTTGTGAATAACACCCTAAGACACTTGAACTTCTTTGGTTTAGGTGGCCTGCCTCTCAGGGAGCATTCCAGTTTTCCAGATTTTATGTGGGCATGTGGAACAAACTGGTGTAGTGATGCTGCTAGCATGGATAAAAACAAACTTTCCATATTAAAAAAGAAAAAAAACAAAAGACAAATACAAAATTAAGAAAGGGATCGGGATGTATTTCTTCTCTCTGTCAGAGTCTTATCTAACAGTTTCCTCATAAATGAAGATGACCAAAAAAAAACCCACAGACAAACAAACAAACAAAAAAAACCACAGACACGAGGTTTGTGCTGATAGAATAAAAGTCTCAATTTTATTTCTGTTTATCTATACATTAAACAGGTGTTCCTGAATGCAGCAAGAGAAAACACAGAACAGGATGCTAAGCGTCAAAGACTTGCTCGCATAGCAGAGGTGTGGCCGGTTTAGCAAAGACATGTACACTCTCTATCGCATATACTTTTAACATTTTCTGAAAATGTAGGGTTGCCCCTGGGAGGCTATAATAATGAGGGAGTGTCAACTCCAAAAGTCTTGAAATTCTTTTCACATTATCATACCAACTGGAAATACTCCATACAGTAATAACCCTGTCTTTCCCAAACGATCACTGCAATGTGTTTATACCTAGTACAGACAGGTAGATATCCAAACAGCCCTGTATAGCTCAGTTTAATTCATCTCACTTAATACAAGTATGAAAATGTCATTAATAGGTCTGTATGGATTTGTCATGTCGCCGTTGTCCCCTTTGACTCAATCTCAAGGCTGTGCAGACACACTGAACACATCCCAGCTATCCATTTCCGTAGTTGGCCCTCTACCCAACAGTGATGTGGTACCAGGTAAGTAACGCAACACCTGCATAGGAATTCAATTACACACAAACTCCCTGGGTCAATACCCTGGACCAGAGCAAAGCTTACAATTGAACTATTATTAAAACAGTCCAATGAATGGCTTAAGTGCTTCCATGAAACCGACTGCTGTGTATCTGAACACACGCTCTTCCCACAGTAGAGGTACCAGCACATTTCATGTTCACCAGCACAGTTGGAAATGAAAACAATAACCATCAGTAAGAACATACATACATACATACTAAAAAGGGAGACAACCCTTTCCTCTCAATAAAATAAACAAAAACAAAAAAGAAAATAAACAAATAAACAAAACAAAAAAAACACAGAAAAACACTTTGGTGCAGAAAAGATTCCATTGGTACAGGGCAAAAGAAAATATAATGCACTTTGTATAATTACTCACAGTAAGTCAATCATTAATACTTTCTTTTTTTTAATTTCTTACACTAAATGCATAATTTTAACATTTAAATTACATTTAAATCACTTAAGTGACAGTGAGGGAAAAGTGATGCAACAGAGGAATCACAGATAAAACTGGTAATTATTCAAGAGGACAGGAAAGTCTACGAAAAACAGTCTTCATGAATATACCCTGATCTCATTTTTGGCATGGTCCAAATTTTAGAAGTTTACAAATTCCTCTACGTGGGTATTTTGTCATTCCACCTTAAAACAGAACTACCAGTAGAATCCCTCTCCTATAACACAATCTGAGGTTAACATGGAGTCAAACTTAACATGTGATTTAGTTTTTTTTTGCTGAGGACCTCTTCTACTCCAACATACTTGTCCCAGTCCAACTGAGAGTTCCCGCGTGGTATGCGACCAGTGAACAGTGGCTTCCTCTAACTTTCACACCATCAACATCTGAGTGTGAGCTAATAATCATCTACTATCTATAGTGTAACCTGATCTAACCAGTAAAAATGCATATTTCTGAAAATACACTGCAACAATGTAAATTGATAGACAACAGGTGCTAAAAGCAGATGCATCCATTTTAAATCGGCAACTTCTGAGGTACTTCTGAAACTCACAGCTGAGGATATAATCACTATCTACAATATTTGGATGGATAGCATATAGTTGATACAGTAAAAGCAGGGTTATCGATTTTTGTGAAATATTTTGGCTTTAGAATTTGATTTAGCTGAGGGGATAGTGGCGGTTGACACACCTGAATAAAACATAGCTGTATGACGATAAAAACATAGAAAAACAGCACCATTTGAGGTCCGATAGATCAGTTTTCGAACTGTTTGCTGGTAGCACCGTCAACCAGTAAAAATCTCAGAATGCAATACAGAGACAGAACACAACCACTGATCAACTGCACAACATAGCAAAGAGCGAAGATATATATTCAGAGACGACCCCTCACACAGACACCCCTTTACAGCAGCATCTTTAAGCAGGTAATAAAACTGATTTCCTCCTAAGAATGATATTTGTGTACTGAGGTGTTTTACAAGTTTTTAATATGCTGTACATGTTGAGAGTAACCAGGTATACCTTTTCCTATAGATTTTTTTTTTAATATACACACATAGTTTACAGTCACTGACAAACAAACACCAGAGTAACAATGAGGTAGGACGGTGAAGTTAGATGAAGTAGAACCGGTTTGTGGATTGTATACAAATTTTCTGATAACTGTAATAAAAAAATAGGCCTAACTATGTGTTCCTCCCCGTTTTCTCATTTTAAACTAAGTCTGACATTGTATCTGTGGCTCAAACGTGTGTCTCGTGTACACCTAGCTCCGAAAACAGTGGCATAGAGCCATTTATCTTGTTCCACACAGTGAATCTAAAACCAGATTGCTTTTTCCTCAATCAAACTGTCAAAAAGCAACACAAAGCTCCTTCACTTCTGCAGCTTAAACAGGTGTTTACAACATAAGCCAAAACAACAAGCGAGGAGGACAGGATCGTCCATATAAATGTCAGGAGAGTAAAGAACTAAAGGTGGCATAAAAAGAGGATCACAAAGCCACCGAGATTATGTTTCCTGCCCATCACTACTTAAGTGTAACGGTGAAAGCACTGACAGGTCTGGTGTTGTGACACGAAGCCAAAATAGCCTATAATATCCATTAATGGCTCTGCCTGTTTATAAAATGGTACAGTATGTTACTAATACGCTGCTAAAAACCCAAACTGCTCGTCTGCAAGTGACTTGGTACATTTGATAAAGATTGGCCTTGCCTTTACAGATTAAGCCAAATCTGGGTTAAAACATACAGTACTTCCATACAGCTTTCATCCTTTGAAGGTGGTTTTAGTTAAAGGATTAGGCTTAATGGCCATCCAGGAAACCAGCCATAATATTTTTGATGATAGCTCTATTAATGGTCTTTCTTTAAGCATCCTTTTAACCACACCCCTCCCCTTTTGGCATAAACAACAAAGAAACAAACACAAATACAATACACGACAATGTCTCAGAATTTTAGCAAAGGTACTTTGCACAGCAGAAATCTTTTCTTTTAAAATGCACAGCCTAGCGTACATAAACCTTTGTACAGGGAAAAACAAAACGAGAAATTAGAGGGCACCAAAAAAGGGAAATTTCAAGGGAACCCCCTCGAACAGTATATCAATAACATATCGCCATTATAAGGTGGCGCATTATAGTCCGTTACTGTGGCCAGGGCCATTTTTTTTGTTTGTTTGTGAAAACCCTGCTGATTCTAAACCCCATCTTTAGCTTTATCTCAGCATTCAATACTTTAGCTCACAATTACCACTCATTTGTAAAAAATACACTATTATCTCTATACGAGTCATATTTATACATTACCAGCATCTTGACGCATTAGGTTAAAGCACATATTCCAGTCAGCTTGCACATTTCATTGGTCAGTTTTTATACTGGTGAATCACATTTTGCAGATAGTAGTAGTTATCAATTTTCTAAGTAAGTTTTTTTAAACCATTTCCTTTCGAGGCCATGACGGAGTTGCAGATTAAATTATTGAGATAATTTAACTTGCTGAAATGCAGTTTAAAATTTTTATTTTTTTTTTTTATCTTTATTAACTGTTAAATCTATTAGGGCTGCCCCTGACCAAAGATCTTCCTAGTTGAACAGTTTTTGTGACGGTGATCTAATTAATCAAAAATATATTTTAACATATTTTCTAATGCGTTTTGTCAAGCATGACAAAGTGGTTTGAAAGCTGAGACAGAACATTGTAAGTAACACCATTAACACCGTGGTACATATCAGAGAGAGAAAAAAAAGCAAAAAAAAGCCCCGTAACCTTTGAAAGGAAAATTATACATACTCATGGACAAAGCGTACTGCCTGTTACAGACAGCAGCAAAAGAGGTAATTATTCTGATTGTGCTGCAATCACTAGTAAGTAGACTGTCTAAAGACAGCGGCCATGCCAAGTGGCCAACATTAGGCTACTTGCATATTTGAAACAAAAACCCATGTTTAAGGTTGACAACTGACAGACAAATATTTATCTGTCACCTTCCTACGCTTTGGATTTTGTGTGTGAAAAAAAAAAAAAAAAAGTTTCCATGAGTGACTGACACTTCCTGTGAAGTGTGCGCTTCCTTTTCAGGTCGACCAAGAATGTTCTGACTTCTGGAGCAGTGGGGGGTGGGGCAGCCCTATATTCTATCAAGCTTGATGTGGAGCATCGGCATGTTAGCGGCAACTTTGACTAACAAAACAAAATGTACCAAAACTCATTCTTGCCATAATAAACCATTAAAAAAAATGTCTTAAGGTGCTTCATGATAATACAATGATTGTTAGGCCTTAATCTATGAGGACATCTTTGTTTTTGTTTGTTTTTTTTAAAATAAAAAAGGACAAATACCACAAAAACATGTCTTTAAGATTGAAGAATTTGCCCATTTAAAGTGCATTCAATGTAAATGATTTGTGTTGATCTAAGTACTGCATCTCAACCGTTAGAGCGCAATGGTTTAACAATACAGAATTTTATCTTACTATGGTGTGATCATCAGGTAGAGCCTAAGTGAGGTTTACCAAATATCAGATATAGTAACTATAACATATGGGCTCGGCTAAAATCGGGTGTTAAGAAAAGCCTCGTCTCATTTTCCAGAGATCACTTTGGCTAATAGAGAAGGATGCTTTTTTTTTTTTAAACATATGTTTTATAGACTCAACTGATCTAAGTTTGATTACAACGTCAAGCTTAAAGCCAACAACTCATATAAAATTTTTTTTTAAAAAAAGTGTACAAAGAAACACAAGAAACCGATAGGTAACGTGGAATTACAACATCAATTAGCTAAACCAAACTCGTCCAGAACCTTGAAACTGTAAGAAGACTACAAACTGAAATATCAATGTTTGGTGGAAAAAAATAATAATAATGAAGAGTTGCTTATGTACACTGAAATAAAGTAGCTTAAGAAAAGGCTGATCTGAACTTTTGAAATAAAAAAACCGAGACGGACGATATGATACAGAAAAATGAATCAACAGACGAACAAGAATCTAGAGTGTGAGGAGGAGAAAGGCTTGATGAGCAGCTCTGCAGTAGATTCACAGTTAGCCACAGCTAGGTCACAGTTGAGATTTCAATCTGCAGCGTTTAGTTCCAGCCTGCAGATTGCCACCCAAGCCATTTTTGATCAAGAAAAAAAAAGAAAGAAAGAAAGAAAGAAAGTAAGTGAGTGTGTGTGTACATAGATATACACACACACATAAGAGGAGAATAAAAACATGAAACAACAAGAAAGAGACTAAATTTTAAAAGTTCTGATGGCATAGCTCAGGGAAAGTTGTCACTGGAGCAACCTTACTTTTATTCCCCAGTGG
Source organism: Tylochromis polylepis (assembly GCA_015107715.1). Lineage (NCBI taxonomy): Eukaryota > Metazoa > Chordata > Actinopteri > Cichliformes > Cichlidae > Tylochromis > Tylochromis polylepis. The sequence continues at coordinate 15,699 of VVHJ01014709.1, read as the reverse complement.
CGTTGCTTAAACAAGAGGGGGTTATTATGGGGTTCAGCAGGGCCAGACAGCTTCAGCAGCAAAATAGTATTCCAGACAGCTTTACCCATAGCTAACACTGCTTCCACAAGAAGATGACCTGGACCATGCAGAGCTGTGCCTCGATTTTCATCTGGGTAGCAGTATGGCTCAGCCAAACCTAATGGTGTTAACTACACAGAAAATAGTACCTGGCCACCTCTTACATTCTCACAGCAAAGTGCAGATGAAGCTTCATGACTTCAGCTTGCAATACATTTACAATCACAGCATACTAGAAAACCCAGGAGGCTTATCAGTCCCTGGTGATTGCCAAATCCATTTAAGGCCTTTCTAGGTGTCAACATGCCTGTACCACTGCAACTCAACAGTCAAGTTTCCTTAAAGTCACCTGTTTGATTAGAAGTAACACACAAATATCCGATCAAAACATCTCTTGTGCTCCCTCGTGGATGGCAAATATTTATAAAGATCAACATAAAAAACAAAAAAAACCCAAACAAATACAGCATTCTACAGACTCGACAGAGTCCCATTTAATCTCAGCAAGCCGTCTTTATAATAAAGTTATATGGTGAGACTGACCCACAGTTAAGTGGGAGCACACGCCCATAATTAATCTCTTTAGGAGCAGCAGAATCTCTGCTGCAAAATGAAATATGGCTGTTACTAATTAAGACTTGTGCATTTGAGACCCTGATGTCCCATTCTATGCAGTAAGTACCAACTGCACCAACTCCCAGCAGTTATTGAGTAGTCACCATAACAGTCAACCTCTCACACATCTAAGCTCTAATGCAAATTTGCATCATTTTCATACCATCAGAAGCGTTCGCCCAGGGAAATAATCTCTTACTTTTTAAAAGTTCAAGGACTCAACAATTATGTTCTGACACAGAACAATAAATTAATAATCACATCTAATTTCTCTTTTGACACATATGCACAAACCTCAAGAATCTGCATCTCTGTACCAATGCCACTGTAAAGCTTATAAAAACACTCATACCAGCCGATATCAAACTAGTTCACATGTTCAGTTTCTAACCGCTGGGTAAAGCTGTCTGTCAGCCAATTAGAAAAGTGGGCTCATAGAAACGTGATGATCGTTCTTTATGGAGGGGCAGGTGAAGGGGCCTCTTTGTTTTAACATTTCAAATAACAACCAACCCAATGTGCCAAAGAAATACGACCGCTCCTGAAATGGTTACAGCATCCCCCAAGCACCCATATCAAGTCCCCTCAATATCCTGCAGACCACGCGGGGGCAGAAGGCGCTGGCGTGACAGTTGATCACTATATGCCATCGTAGGTGAAGTTCTCCATCTTGACTGTCTGTCTGATGAGCAGCTTGGACTCCCGCCGCTCCTCATTCTTGATGGACTTGTTGATGTCCATTATCTTTTCACAAATGTATTTGTTCACTTTGGACAATCTTTGCGTTATCTCTGCACTGTCGGCTGTCTCTTGAGACACTCTGTCGTAGAGACACTCTGGGGAAGGAGCGAGTGTGAGTAATCAGACCACATCAAATTAAAAGCCGCTCATTTTGACCTCGCCTTATGGCTAAAGAATTTACCTTTACTAGAACATTTTTGCAACTGGTCCAAAGAAGGGTTTGTCAAACGTTTGAAATATAAATCCAAAAGTTTGTCTTACCTCTAACAATCTTCAGCTTGCTGGGAGACAGTGGAGGTTTAGGCAGGGCATCTTTCTTCTTTTTAGTGGCCACTCCAGTGACACTGCGGTTTTTGAGGGTTTCTGTGCCCCAGATCATTACAGCCAGGTTCTTTGTAAACTTAGAATCTCCCTGGGTCCGCTGCAGCTGGTGCCATTTCTCTTCTTCCACCCAGATCCCACCACCAAGGTGTACCTGGAGACGTAAAACAAAGGTTTGTGAAAAGCACAACTGGAAACTTTGCTTCTACAGCTCATTATACAACAAACAGTATGTTGTCACCAGCACGATGTCAGGATTTATTGTTTTAACTCTCAGCTGAACTAGTTTTATTAATTTTTAGACAGAAGACAAAGTAGATATCCGTGTTTTAGATAAAGAACATTACAGCTTCACATCTGTTAAACTGAAATACCCTTAAAAATCAAACACCTTGTTTGTTAAAAAATAAAGTGGGCAAAAACATGGATCTTCGAGGATTAAACATCAGTTACAGTGTGACTGTTTACAGGTCAGATTTGGAGGAGACAGCAATTTGATTTTGAGTTAGATATGGTTGAATAGAAATGTTCATAACTCTTGACTGAAAGAGAAATGTAAAAAAAACCAAACTTGCATGTATAATTGAACCCACCCAAATTTCCCATAGCTGTGAAATAAAAGTTACATATTATTGTTGTGAAATGAAAGGTGTCCTAATGTATTTTAGGTGCATAAATGCTACAAATGGGTCCTTTTAGACCACTGGTAGGTGATTGCTAAGCAACATGATGTCATAATATCTCATGCATAATAGCAGTGGACAGTGGATATAATACGATGATAACACATTGTCATGAAGTCAAAAATCACACAATGCTTTTATAATGTAATATAGGTGAATAAATGCTACAAATGGGTTATTTTAGACCATTGGTAGGTGGTTGCTAGGCAACATCATGACATCAGGCTCTTGTATTCAATCCTGAAAACTTCTCTAAGGAGGTCAGTCATTACATCGGGCCACTTGCTGGCAATATCAAACCTTCTGCTAAGGACCGTGGTATTGTTTTTTTTACCAGCATTTGAAACCTCACATCTCAGAGCTCATCCACTCTTGTTTCTTTCATCTAAGAAACATCCAATGATTTGGAACTTTTAGTACACACTTTAACTTTCACCCACCTTTGATTACTGTAACTCACTTTTCACATACATCTCTCACTCCTCCTTAGCCTGTTTTCAACTGATCCCAAATGCAGTAGCTAGGCTGCTTACAAAAACTAGCAGGCACTAACACATCACCCCCTTTTTTAATTAATATGATATAAAGCCTGACATGGCAAAGCTTTTGCATATATATCTGAGCTACTGAGACCTTATAACAGCAGTTGGCTTCTTCGATCATCTGATCAGGGTCCAGCGGGCCCATGGTAAATAAAGGCTTAAGAGAAAGGATTAATGACTGTAACTCCATCATCGTTTATGCTAGAGAGAAAATGAGAACGGTTTCGAAAAGAAGAGAAGTTGCGCTTTACGGGGATATTTGGTGTATTACGGTAGCACAAAGCGTTCACAAGCTACTGCTGTCTGAAAAAATAAAAGTCAACTCCACTTAGGTTTTACCATGGGTGATTTGCACTACCGTCCTCGACCAGTTGGGCTAGAAAGACATTTCAAACAGTTACTGAAAGATGAAAAGACGAGCTTTACGAAACTTTGCAGTGCATCATTAGAATGCACAAGCAACGATAGTCCAATCACAGGTAAGAATTGATGACGCACGGAGCAGAGAGGCGGGTGTGGAGAAGTGACAATGCCTAAAAAAAGGCCTGGAGATTTAAAAGACTGAGTGGGCTAGGCTCAGAAACATTTTTGTACATATTTAGTATACTTCATATTTAAAGTTGATGTTGTGTTACATTTTGTTCATGTTGAATATCAGTTTCCACTTAACTGTAAATCTGAAAAAACAGAGTCCGTTTTTTTTCTTCCCCACTTTAAACTGTTCTTCCATTGTCATAACAATACAATAATGTAAAATGACTGCCAGATATTGAAAGCTGAGGTTATTCTGAAAAAAGGGCAAAAGCATTCACTTATAGTATGATTTCTGGCCCTTTTACAGCCAAAATGACCAAATAAGTCCATGAGGCCTGTATGATACTTGGTAAATAAAGAGTTTTAACTGTTTCATGCTCTTATTTTAAATCCAGAGGCGTCCACTCTTTTGAGGTTGTAGCCCTAAAACTTTGGAACAGCCTTTGGAACCTATCGTTTATTTTAAATGACTGCTTACTTTTAAAAAGTAAGCTTTTGCTTAATCATTTTCCCATTATTTCTGGCTATAGTTTACATCTAATACATGTCTAGAAGTAAGTATGCTGGAATAAATATAAGGCTTTACGTTTGCTGGAAGATGTATACTGGTCTTCAATGTGTGGTTTTATTCAAACTGTGTAGCACTTTAACACTGTGTGTTTAAAAAAGTGCTGTACAAATAAAGTTAGCATTAATATTATCATAATGTCTGATATAGATAAGAACTTTCAGGATCTACATGTGTGCCAATTTTGGTTACTTAACTCTGGATGGTGTAGGAGTTGTTCGTGTGCAAACAGGCAGGATTTTGTGTATCAGAGTAAGACATGCTGTAAAATTTGGTTTCACCATCTACAATATTCCAAATAAGCAGAAAACAAATCTTTATAAATTAGACATGATATGGACAACCAGTCTGTACTTTGCCAGTTTCTGAAAACGTGATGGTATTGGTGTTGGTGGATGCCATCATTACTGTTTAGTATTTTAAAATACAATGAAGAAGGTGTGTGTGTGTTTGCAGCTTGTTTGTGCTTTACTTTTTTGTGTGTTTCAACGATGGTGTAACATCAGAGATTTTGTACAGACTAGTAAATTCTGGAAACATGAAGACAAAGAGAGTACATGCTAATTATGGCAGGACACATTCAGCTTTCACCTCCCCGCTTGGACTAAATCAAACTTTCCAAGAAGGGCCACTTTCACCCTCTAGGATACGTAAACAAGCTCTGGCCACTATCTTCTTGTAGCGTGGATTACCTTCATTATGAACTTAGGCTGTGGCTCCTTACACAGTCACTGTACATTGCGTAAGCCTGGACCAAACACTTCAAGCTGATTGCCAGCCATGGCAGACTGCCCTGGTCTTCTAGGTGAGCTACTGCAATGGGGGGGCGGCGGCATATGTGACTCTCTTTCCCTTCTCTACTCTCTTATCACCGTAAAGTCTTTAGGCTAGCATCCAAAAGGCTTTTCCCTGTGCAGCTAATGTGCTTTAGGCCCCCGGCTGGCAGACAAGCTTTTTACTGCCCTCGAGATAGAAAAAGACTCTTCCTTTTCTTCTTTTTACGCCACCCCTCCCCACCCTTTCCAGTGCACTCTCAGTAGGGTTAACCTGTCAGTCACTTTAAATTCCTCTCGTGCAAATAATTAATATGGGGTCCCTCATGTAGGACAGTTCTAATTTGCAAGTGTTCTTCACGCTTGAAGTGGCTGCAGGCCCCAGAGCTTGTACTACCAATTCCCTCCCTGTCATCAGCGACAGGACGCTGGTTGAGTTACAGCAGTGGGGGCAGTAAAGAACCCTAACAGGCTAATAAACACCGATGATGCTGGCTGCGCTTGCAGGAACAATAATAATCTTCTCAACCTTGTTTACCTGCAAGGGTAGGGCAGCTAGGGGAAAGGACTGATCAACTATGACAGCATGTTCCCAGGTTCATGGGTGTTAAGAGGAAACGCAGCATTTCCTATAAAATCAGGATACTGTTCACAGCCACCCACAAGGAAAAATGAAAGGGGACCAAATGATTCAAAGCTCTCAAAATTGGACACGGGTTATTAAGATTACATAATAGTCGGAGTTTAAGTACCCTTTCTGCTCTACAGTATAAATTAGAAGTTCACTTAAATATATAACCAAAGAGGATGGGCATATATACAAACATAATTGAAAAAACAGGCCTGTTGACTACTGACTGAACTTTAAGAACAATTCTTTTTCTACATTAGAAAATATGAAATTAACAGGATTATGCTTACAGCCTTGCAATCACTTTTATGACATCCGTTTGAATCTTCATGCACAAGATGCTCTTGTTTTCACTTTGCTTTAAAGAATTAATGGCAGCATGAAAAGACTGAGATTTATACAGCCATGAAACATCACAGAAAAGAAATTACACAAATTAATAATAAAGGTTTTGTTCATGTGGTAGTTGGAGTGAAAACTGGAAATTTAATTAAATACGCAGCAATTCTTAGTTCAGAGAAACATACCTTCCCATCATTGCAGGTGTATACTGTTCTAGGTGAGGGTGAGTAGCTGGAACTGGTGTTGGCTTCTTCTCTGCATGTCTCCTGGGCCTCAACAATAGGTTCAACCACTTCAGCCTTGATTGTCTGAGTGCCATTGTCATGCATAGGCTCTAGGAGATAAAGGAGACATGAGCAATTATGGAGGTAAAAGCAACAATAAACCTGTTTTCACTTAATGCAACTCACCGTCAACTTTGCAAAACTAAAACGTGCTAAAACACAGTGGGAACAAGGAAAAAATGCTAGTTGTAAACAGCTACTAGGACCATAATTCTTACAGTAGTACAGTGTGAGTTTCTTTTGCCTTCACCATTGGAACAGTGCCCACCTGCTTGTTTGCCTGCTATGTGCCTTGGGCACAGGCTTCGCTGTGCCTTGTGACAGGCAGTTATTTTAGCCCAGTAACTAAGCTGGCTTGGTGGCTGGCCACGCTAAGCTCCAATGTAGCTGATGAGTTTTAATATCGGTCAACGCACTCCATCCCCTGCCTGACAGCACCCCAGGGTGCTTTAATCTTTAGCCTGTCCATTAGATGGTCTAGCCAGTAGCCTGGCGCCTCTGTTCAGATCTGTAGGGGGTCTGAGGTTAAGACCAGCATCTGGCAGAGCTTGAGTATGTACAGCACTGTGCACTGCAATGACACCACTTTTAATCACACAACCACAGTGCGTTTTATTCAACTTCCAGTACTGGATTTACCACTTCAGCAATGGACCTATTAAAATCCCTTTGGATTATAATCTCTCTCCACATGTATACATCATCCCCCAAAGGTTCCTTCAGTTTTTATCTTATTCTAATTCTGGCAGAAACCAATGCTGTTATGGTAATTATGATCAATCTGTATGTGACACTGGGTTATACAAACTGTATCTGATTTAAATTTAAGCTTAGTGCTTTTCTTTAGGCTTATCTGATATAACTGTGCGTCTAATATTCCTAAATCAAAATAACATTAGTCCAGGACCATCACTTTGTTTGGACATTAGTGCTTTCGTACAGTGGGAGAAAGACATAATAAATACTTAGTGGGTGGTGGGAGAAGCAAAATGAGTATAAGGAGTGAAAAACTCCATAGAGGGACAAGGCACTGTTGGATGAATGGGTCAAACACATGAGCTTCACCCAGCAGACTGGGATTCAAGCTTTGTGTGAAATCAAAATGTAGTTTTCCACTCGTGTTTTGTCTTTGTCTCTCTTTTCCTCTTTCCTCACATCCAACTGTTCGCAATAGATGGCTGCGCCTCCTTGAACCCAGAGGTGTCCTCCAGTTAAAAGGGTGTTCTTCCTTCCCGCCCTCACCAATTGCTTGCTCATACAGGATCGTCTGGTTCTTTCTCTAATATTGTAAGGGCTTATCTTGATTTACCTTATTGTAAATCAGTGCTATGGCATATGGCTCAACCAGGTGAGCTATAGCTGAATCTTTTGGAATCATAACAATGAATCAGGCTTTGTAGCATGTGGCAGTGAACAGCGTGATCAGTTAGTTGTAATGGCGATCTAGCAGCAACAGGAACAATAATAAAATGTGCACATTTATGGCACCCATATACAGTAACAAAATCAAATTTAAAGCACCTATAACTCATCCATGAAAGTCAACAGGTAGGACTCTCATTTTATAAATGAATCAGTTCTTAAGCAGATTAACTGACTGACACTCACAGCCTTCACAAGACACAAACAAACCAAGCCCCTCAAACTAAAATTGTCAGTTTAGAGAAGATAAAATTATAACTAAAACTAGAACTATATCGCTAATTGAATTTTACTGTAATCACAGTGGAATTATATAGTTATAATAAGAGATGAAAAAGACAAACTCTGAAAAACTATTTAAGGTCTGATCTCAACATTTTCCCCAGCACCACAATATTCATATTTATAGTCTGATCTTTATGTTCCTCTTCTTCAGTTCTGAACTGAAGAAGCTCCTCAGTTGAGAAGTGAAACGTCTTCAAGAAACTTAAAGAAGTCCGGATGCTTTTTTTCCAAGCTCCTTAGACTACGATGACCTGGATGACTGAGAACCTTCACAGACATTCATCTTTACACCTTTTTTTTGTATAAGAAACACTTTGTCAGTTTTCTTATGTATTCCTTTTAAATATAAACATTTTCTTTAACAACTGACGAGGTTAAAGTTCACTACTCAACTTTGTGGTACTGGTAACTGTTTTGTTTGTTTGTGTGTGGATGCTCCTGGTTTCTCACCGCTGCCCAGTCTCATGAGAAGTACGTCTTGCAGTCTCCTGTTGAAGTCCCTCAGTTCTTTGACTTCTGTCAGCAAGCTGCCATATTCCTTGAGCTTCTTGGCTTGCTGCACCAACTGTCTGCGGGTTCTCTCCAACTCCTGCTGCAGCCTCCTCATCTCCTCCTCCTGCTGCCTGTAGCTGTGAACCAGCTCCTCGTACAGAACTCTGGGAACAACGGCGGCAGCCACCTCAGGCACACAATCCGTGTCCACCGCCAAATGCTGCTGTTGCTGCTGGTGATGATGTCGCTGATGCTCTGCCTCCATATCATCATCTTCATCATCTGCATCCTCTCCCACCTCAGCCAGCCGGTCCTCATCCAGGTCTTCCTCGCCCTCCATACAGGAGCTGGCTGCATTTCTCTCTAGGCGAGCCACTACTGCTGCTAGGCTTTTGGATGAGTTAGAAAGGGGGCGTCCATGGTCCTGTGACAGGGCCTGAGGAGAGTAATAACTCAATTTAGAGAGGAAATAGGTTGGCAAAATGAAATCTGACCTGTATTATAAAAAAAATATGTCATGGACTTTGAGAACTCTGGTGTTAGGTCTATTAAAACATTTCTTTATATAAACAAGTATTCCCACAAAGTCGATTCTGTTCATCTGGATGTAGTGTTTTCAGTGAGAGAAACGCTTCGTCACTCATCCAAGCAACTTCTTCAGTCTCAACTTTGAAAACGCTGCATCCAGATGAACATATTTTACTTTCTGGGATTTCCTTATCCAGATGATTGAGCGTGCATATTGTGTAAAACTCTTTCCTGTGTGTGAACTAGTGTGAACTTTGACTAAATATATGACTGACGCCACTCAAAACAGAAGAAAAATATTACATAAAACCATACATCTGTCTGAAATGACATGACAGGCAGACTTCAAACTGTTTGTTTTGACCGTGCGGATCTCAATAGGAAATGGGAGGACAGGAGTCACAGAGTTCTTTGATGAGCCGCTCAGAGGATTTGTCTGTGAAAGGGCAGCTGTCCAGAGTGCTGAATTTGTGTTAATCCAGCATATGGTAAAGATAGTGTGGGGGATTTGGGGTGTCGGCCAAGTTTATGAAAATGTGATGTATCATTGATAGATATATTTAGATGTCAGAGCAATGATGCATAAAATTTACATGTGAAGTTATACATGCTCCCATACTTGGAGTGTTGATATGGCGTTTTTTTCACTACTTAACTTTTCAGGGTTTTCTCTGACACAGTAAAAGGCAAAGCTTGAGTAATTTTTGTTTTTGAAAGATGACATTTAATATAACTAGTTTTAATGTAAAGTATCCTCAAATGCATTTCAAGGGGTAGTATGATAGACTATCATGATACTACTGAAATAAACAAGTCTAGACGCCTTTTGGTTTGCATCATTTATACAGTCAATCTTATGACTGTACCGACTTATTTGCTGCAATGCAAAACAATCACTGTGTACCTCTGGTCTTCCTACCTTTTTATGCCTGAGTGGCATTCTTTCCTCTCCAAAATTGTTCTCAATGGAGTTTCCTGAATTCTTCGTGGACATCTTGGGAATTTTCATCTTCTTTTGTGTTATACTGTCTTCAAATTCTTCTACTGTATCTGTGAGCCCCGGAAATAGAAGCAAGAATAAACTCGTAAAAGTCCCCAAAAAGTTGCATGAATTTTCAAAGTATGCTTTTCAAAGTATCTACGGAAGTGCTCTCATCTGTATTGGTTAGCCTCTCCATTCTGCCTCATCAAAGCAACTTTAGCATTAAATGAAGTAGGAATGCAAGCGTGTCAGAGGACTGCGGTACAAATGGTCCTGGGCTGGCGACATTGTACCGATCTCCCAGCTCAGACAGATCAGACTCGGGGATTAGTGATTTAGCTAAAGATCGTGCATACAAAACGACCGTGAGCAAACATTTTTGCAACTCCATATAACCACGAGCAAAAATATTTCGCCTGCACACTTAATCACATTTACACGATAAACCTGCATGAAACGGCTACGATGCTGACATGTTAGTGACAGGTTGCTGTATGTAGTCTGCAACGACTGCAGCACCGCAACCCCTCTGTGGCACAAATCTGCCGATAAGAAAGCTAACATGCAGACTGCAGCCCACCAAAGCCGCCAGTTTGGCATCTCAACTACATTTGAGAGCTTTAAAAATAATGACAGATCAGTCACTGGCTGTCAAATATGTTTTTAACACGGTGACAGCCCTGCGTCTGTACGTCGGCAGTAGCATGCTAACACGGAACGAATACAAACCAAGCTAGCAAGCGTTAGCTTCATGTTGTAAACAACCGTTGTGAGTCGCTAACGTTACATGCCACGTATTTAGCGACACAACCAATACTACCCAACCCAAACAAGAGGGGTAACTTAAGAGACACGGCACCTTAAGTGTAAAGAACATATAAAACGCCGACAACAAGGTATGACTACATACCAAACTTATCTTAGCATATCTAACTAGCATATCTAGCTAGCCACAGCCGAGGACGTTGTTGTTGCTATCGGTGTCAGATTCCAGCTGATCACGTCCTGACAGATCGGGTCAAAAAAAAGAAAAAGAAAACACTTGGTTTGACACATTCCTGAGTTTAGCGCACATCGGCGTTACTTGGTCAGACGGAGAAAAGAAGCCTTAAAAAAGAGAAAATCTCCTGCGTTAGGAGGACAACTTACCTGCAAGGGCAAGGATCTGTGCTTCGCACGGCTGGCCTGCGCTGCCATTCTCTTCAGTTCTGTGAACCAGATACACCTTCTGATTATCAAAATCTGTTTTGTGCAGAGGTCTGAAATCTTCCACATTTGAAACGGGTAACGCGTAGCACATATCGTCTTCAAAGAATCTAATAAAAGCATACATTATTTACTTCTCTTTGGTCCTGCACTTTGGATATGGTTGACAGTTTTTCCTCACAAAGTATTAAAAAAATATACACATAGGGGAGGTTGGGGATGTTGTCTGCGCTCGGCTACTCTTGCCTGGTCCACATCACCAGGGTAGATCATCAAGGCATAAGTAATAGACATGATTTTAACTGTGCTGTTAGAAAGTGCTCGGGTGCGAAGGTATTCAAAAGCAACTATTTTTTGTTTGTTTGTTTGTTTTGCTAATTTTAATTTTAAAATTGCTCAAATAAATATTTATATTTTAAATATTTGTAACTTTTTGTGATGCCATTTCAGTCGTCATCTTATTCATTTAGGCATCCCTGGCATCTCACTGTCTTCAAACTGTTTCAGAAAAGCCATCAAGAAGATTACCTGCTTGGTTAGACTTTATTGGTCTCTGTGTGCTTTCCTGCGTTTCCTGGTGTATACTTCTCATCTGTTCCTTGTATAACACCCCAAAACACTTAAGGCCAGCTGACAGAAATGAACTCTTTGTTATTGTAAGACAGCCAGGTGGTTATACAACAGGATGGATTTCTCTCAGTTGGTACTCTAATGGAGGGCACCACAGTCGATAAATGACACTAACAATTTCGTTCTGCTTGGGCTGCTGTAATTGAAAAGTAACTGATGCAGAACTATATAGAGGCTCCCCCCCCCCCCCCCCCCCCCCCCCCCCTACATCC
>VVHJ01014701.1:23022-37726 GCA_015107715.1 Tylochromis polylepis | reverse complement strand
CGGCACGATGAGAAACTGCTCCCGCCGCTCCTGTCCCCTCTGTCTGATGAGCCGCCTCGCAAACGGGCCTGCGACAGCAGCTCCTCTCTCAGCCAGGAGGCCAGCGCCGCTGGGATGCTACCCTGTGCCGCCTCTGCTGCTTCCACTTCCTCTTCCTCACACAGACACCGGAAAGGTGAAGGAAAGGCATCAGCGCATGTGAGAAATAGCAGTGTAAGTGCTTATATATACACAGTCCTGTGGACACAGACCTGGTGGTCAGCTTTTAATGATGAACACCAATGTGTCATAGTATATTATTGACAATGCTATATCTGAGGTAGACTTTAGGAAAGGTTGAATAATTGGTCCTACTTTAACCACATCTCATTCCTTAAGCCCTGCTCAATACAGCTGCTGTGGGTAAATCAGCTGGCAAAGTTTAAATCTGTCACTGTGAATTAGAAGCCAGTGCTCAAGTTTAAGTAGGTGGTCACTGAAAGCCACACAATATAAACTTAATTAAGACTGTTAGAAGCACAGACTTCAAAAACCTCTCTACTACAGGAAATGGATTCCCATGACGAGAAGCCCTGTGGAGACGGTTACCATACCAACGGTCATTCAGACTTAGAGGTGTGGTCGGAACCCCTGATGGACCCTGCAGAACCCCGCAGGCCCAAACTCTCATTTAGTGACACGTAAGTGAAAGTACACAGTACTATGTACACTTACATACATTTAATTGTTTATACAGTTGGGTCCATATTTTTTATTTGTTTTACCATATTTTGTGTCATTTTAGCTCTTTTACCAAAACATATTCAAATTACAGCTTCTGATAAATATGGGCATAAAGTTTAGACTTTCAGCTTTAATTTGAGAAGTGAAAAAAAAAATTTATTGACACCTGAGGAATTGCAGTCATTTTTATACACAGCATCCTATTGATAGGGACACTTCACTCCAGATCAGTTTCATGGACATATGTGTGCTACTTCTTCAATATTTAAATTGTCAGGTCAAGGTTCTGGGAATGATGCAGCTGTGGCACTTTATTTTGGAAGGTGTTTCTGTTGAACCCATGATCCGGACTAAAGGAGTTCTTACCATCAGGGAACAGGGTGCCTCCAAAAACAAAGCAAATCCATCTCAGAAATACCGAGAACACTAGGAGTGTTAAAATCAGGATGCACTGTGTTGTACATCCTGATGAAAAAGAAAACACACTCATGAGCTTGACAACATAAAAAGTGGACATTGTTAGTGTGTGATCACAGGATTCTTTCCATAGTAAAGAAAACCCCCTTAACAACACACATCCAAATGAAGAATACTGCCTAGGAGGTAGGAGTGAGTAATATTTTCCAAGTCTGTAATAAAACAGACTTCACTAAAGCAAATGCAGAAGGTTCATTACAAGGTGCAAACCATTCATAAGCCTCAGCAATAGAAAAGATAGATTGGACTGTGGAGGCAGTATGAGACATGAGCTGCATGGCTCCAAATGGTACTGGGCCATGAGTGTTTGTTGATGAAGTGACAGAACACAGAAGCAGGCAGGTAAAGTTTTATTTTCAGCTCAGATTCTGCCAAATGAGGCAGTGTTGACTAGATGGTACTAAGCAGGACAAATGAGCAATAACCTGCCAGATTCCAGCAATAAAGCAACCCAGTTTTTGAGCATAAAGAAAGGCAAAGTTAAATCCAGAAAAACATACAAACAACAGTTGAAGACTTAACCCCGACCCCCCACCCCCCTACTGCATCTATTACAACAGTATGATTTCATTGTAGTCCAGGTGCTGAACTGGATTGTCTCCAATCCATTTCACCAACTGAAAACATTTGACACATCATGAAATGGCAAAAAGATTCAGGACTGCTGAACAGCAAGAAACTTATATCAGACAAGAATGGGACAATGTTCCTCCACCTCAAGGCGACGGTTGTTATTACATGTTTATAGCAATTTTTACAGCGCCTCAACACTTCCACAATCACTTCATATTTAAACTGAAAGTCATTATATAACTGTCCAAAAATACATAGGTCTAACTGTAAGTTATTACTAGATCATGTTAACTGTGGTGCAGTTCTTAGCTGTGCTACTTGGGAAGTCTGTTCATGCCTGCATGCCAGAGGCAGTAGTTGCAGTCCTTGTCTCTCCCTCTGGTTCTCATGGCCTTGATGTGTCAGAAACACACTGAGGGAATTTCTTCCACTTTGGCCCAAACTTTCAGTTAGACCTATTAGTATTTGATGCTCAAGGGTTAAGGTTATTGTGACTCACAAAAAATGTTTTTGCAATAAGTCAGGAGCACTTTTCTGATCATTAATCAATGCCATAACTCAGGAACAGGAGGGGACATTGTGACCTTTTTACACGTTTACTTGGAGAGTCAGTTAGTAAGTTTGTAAAATCTTGAAAAAGTGATGATTGTATAAAAAGTTCATGAATTTTATGATCATTCTTTGCATGTGTATTTTGTTTACTGTCATGGCTACAACCTAGTGTCCTGTCACAATCAACTTTATTGGCCAAGCATAACTGCTCTTGATAGCTCTTTACTGAATATCTTTAAAAAGTCTTTGCTGCTCTACAGTTAGACCCTGCTCAACCCTGATTTGGTTCTTGGTTGTGCAACCCTCTGTTGTACTCTTATGTCTGCTGTAACAAAACTTGCCTTATTTACTATAACTTCAAGTAAAGGCTAGATACTAGCCTGTAAGTGTATGTCGATGGGGAAAGCTGTACCAGCCTTATCATTTGTCCAGATGAGTGTTAACGTTGAAAGATGATACATCATCCTGCATATTCGTCCCAAAAGGCTTCTGCATTATTCATGAAACAACATGTCTTGTTGTTATACTAAGGTTACACTAAGCCTGAGGTATGTATACCTAAGTAGATGACTGTGTATAGCTCACTGCGAGCTACTTGTAGTCCATGATTATGCAAATCTCTCTCTGTGATGCAGGGTGTTGTTTTCAGGTTTTGTTAAACAACATGTCAGTGCAGACATGCTCTTTATGGTCTTTATTATTTTTCACCGCTATGTTTCCAGGGTCCACAGTGCTGACTACTATATGCAGGAGGCCAAGAGACTGAAGCACAAGGCTGATGCTTTGGTAAGATGTTGCAGGACCCAACACTTCACTGACAATCATTGACTGAAAGATTCAGGTAGATGCACACCTTCAGCACTCGGTGTTAAAGCACAGGAGGCAGACAGACAGTGAAAGCAAAAACACGATTAGAAAACACACAGTGTTAACATCCACAGTCTAGACTGTAATTATGTGTGCACTGTAAGTCTCAGTAGAATGAAAATCTATTTGGTACCAAGGACCGTACTGTATAATTTGTGTTATTTATTGCTCCATTTGTCTCTAAGGGGACATTGCATTCAAGGACTGATGATGTCTGCAAGATTATACAATATCAAAAGTATTATCGGATCCCCCCCCAAAAAAAACAATGAAATGAGATTTATTTAACTTGGTATTTATCTTATGTTTACGAGTTGTTTCCTCAGATTTATCTAGGGATTTGCATCTTAGTGGGAGATTATTCAAAGAGACTGCTGTGCTTCTGCCACAATGCCGTCAAGACGTCGCTTATTCTACCACTTATTCACATTTCCTTCCTCTCTCTCTCTCTCTCTCGCTCTCTCTCTCTGTTACATCTCCTTTCATTTCACATTTGTCTCTGTTTCCTGTTTTCTTTCCTTTCTTGTACTCTGCCTGCAGATGGACAAATTTGGGAAAGCAGTGAACTACACAGACGGCGCTCTGTCTTTCATAGAGTGTGGAAATGCTATGGAGCGAGATCCACTAGAGGCCAAATCACCATATACAATGTACTCTGAGACTGTGGAACTAATCAGGTAGGGATGGACAGAAAAAGATCAATAAACGCTCTCTAGTTTCCTAACAGGTTAGTAGAACAGAATTGATCAGTGATTTTATTTTGAAAAGGTTTATACAAAATACTGTATCACCTGGTAAAACCCTGTGATTTTGAGAAAAGCGAGGACTGTTTGGGGAAAAAATGTTAATAGTTTTTCACGTGTTTCAGTCAGAGTGATTATTTTCTTTGTCCTATGTTTGCCAAGAGTAAGGAGAACAATTTTGAAAACGAAATTACATATTCTGACAGAATTGAGTCAGGATTAGGCTCATCACCGGCAATGACTTTGACCTCAGAGCATTATTATATGAAGAGGGGATGTCAAATATAACACTTGGGGGCCCAAATCAGCCCTCAAATTGTGATTTTGACATCCCTGATGTAAAGCCACTAACGTGATAGGTGCTGAACGTAACTATTCTGCAGCAGGACGCTAAATCACAGGTATTCTCTAAACTACTATATGTAGTTTAGAGCTTTAAATATAGTTGGAGTTTATTACTATAAACTCTAAAAAATGTGGACTATAGGCTCGGTCTACTCTGAGATACCTTGATTCAAGGATACATGATTTGTGAGTGTATCGAAGGTGGTGTATCATCACCTTTTTTTCTGTCGAAAAGTCAAACATTTTTAAATAAACACATCCACAGATGTGTAATTTGTTGCATTGCAGGATCTCTGCAGGTTTTCATCTTTTGAGAGCTGCTGAGTGTAAATTTAAGAGAGCAAACTGAGAATAACTGATGACTGCTAAGTCTGAAAGCTGACTTGTTGTGAGGAGTATGGTGTAGTAGGATAGAATCTTTTAACTCAAGTGCTCAGGGTCAAGCCTACACTCATCTATTCTGCTGTAGGGTCCTTGAGCAAAACACTGACTTTTTACCAGCTGCAGTGACTCTGACTTCTGAATTCCCTGAGAGAAGGAAAGGATGGGAGTTTCCCTTTAGGGATCAATAAACTCTCAATTGATTCATGACGGCTGAATTTGATTTTGACTGCTAAAGTGTCGTGCTAAACAGAGAGGGCTGGCCAAAGGAGCATTGTATTCTCCCACAGCATTAGATAAAGTTACCTTTGTTTTGCATACAAACACTTCAGAGCATTTCAGTTGGCTGCTAGTAAGCTGGAAGTGTTAACTGCTGTTGTCATGAAGCACTTGGGTATATATGCATCTGCTTTTTGTAAAATTCAAAGTTGTGTGTTGACATTTGGTTCTCCCAAATGTCTACAAATACCCACAGATGAGTAATGAGCATCTCTCCACTGCAGGTATGCCATGAGGTTGAAGAACTTCACCAGCCATTTAGCCACCATATCTGAGAAGAAACTCGCCGTGTTGTGGTACGATACTCTTCCATTGTCTGTGTGTGTGAGTGTAAGTGCAGCATTTAAGGTATGTCTGCTGTCTAAAATAAACAAATATATTTAGAAAAATGCTTAAAAAATTACAGTTACTTAAAAAAAAAAGTATATATACACACTATATGCACACCACTCAAAAAAATTAAGGGGACTGCACAATCAGTCTCATGTTAATCTCAATCACGTTCTATTGGTCAGTACTTGACCAACAGAACGCAAAGTGAAAGCAAATCCAGCACTCCCTAAATCACTGCGTGATGGCATGCCAATCACAGCTGTTCCCTGCAATGCACAGCTTGGTGTTTTCTAGATGTACTTATACTTATTTGTCTGCAAAGATGGTTTAACTAAGAGGAATGGCACATGTTGTAAGAGTGAAAGCAGTGCAAAAAGGTGTTCAGTATCAAGAATGTGTTCCATCATGGATGTGAAAGTACTGTGATATTTACGTGACAGCGCAATAAAAACATTTTGTCACTAAAATTAACAAATAATTGTGATCTAAATACTGATCAGATGGTGGTGGACAGGCAGGAGTTTTTGTGGACTATGATGTTTGCAGACGACACTATGATTTGTAGTGAGAGCAGTGAACAGAAAGGACACAGTAGATGCAGATCTACTTCTTGCTGTGAGGCATCAGCACTAGCTACTGCACCACATGCCACATGCATTTTCATGACAAATAAAATAAGATCTGGTATTTGATGCAACGACCCCTACCACATTACATCAAATGTGTTCAGATTTGTTAGCCATGAGGCCCAGTGAATGTGGAGGTTTTTAGCTGTGCTTAATTTTCCCTTAAAAAATAGTTTTTACCTGCAGTGTTCTTTGTATTTTTGTGACTGTGTGAGCTTCCCGTGACGCACAGCCACTGTTTTTTTTTTCTCCATTCATAGTATTATATATTTCCCACATTCCTTATTTCATTGAAGTTCTTCCTAATCCACAAGGATTTGAGGGGCACGTTTGAAGTCCGGGTGCATTCTGTGCAGATGACTTGAAAATAATATTGAGGATAGATCTTTAAAGGGAATTTGTACAGAGGACTCATCTCCCTTCTAATGCTTTTGTTTCCATAGTAACCGCTGTCTGTCTCTGCTATATCTGAGGATGTTCCATCTGAAGAAAGACCACGCTGTCAAGTACTCACGGTCGCTCATGGAGTACTTCAAGGTAACACACACGCGCACACATACTTGGACACAGACTCCATTTCCTTCCTTGCTCTCTCTCTCTCTCTCTCTCTCTCTCTCTGTGCAGAAAACACACAAAGCCAATTACAATCCCTCAAATACATTTTATATTCATTTTCATGGTGCCTGTGCATTAATTTTGCATGGCGTTATTAAATTCCATTCTTTCTCTTTGATATTAATGTATTAATTAGCTCTATCAATCATCACCGTGGATTGTTAGGGTTTAATGTGCTTGTTTTGATTAATTATGTTTAGTTTAATTAATTACTGAGGATGTCATTATCACAGTGCTGCATTTGCATTGATGGGATTGGATTTCTGGGAAGCGACTGACTGGGGGTTTATCTGTGCATGTGTGCGCAGTCTGTGTACATTCAGTAAGTGTTGACATAAAGTTGGAGCAGTTCATTTTAAAAAGAAAATGGTACACAAAAATGGTCTAACCATTTCTGTAATACACTTATCTGCATGACACATTCATTTTGCATTTTCAAAATTCACTAACATTACGAACTGTTTAATGTCCAGAAGTTCAGCAAAGGCTCACATCATTTTAGCATCACTTTTGCCAAATGCTTTACTGAAGAGTTTCATTACAAAATACCTTTTATATGATTAGAAAATGTGATTTAATCTGATTAATTGCCTCAAACTTAATTCATTTAAGTTTGATAATTCAGTCTGGCAGCCTGTCATCTATGAAACAGAAGATTTTTTTTCTTAATAAATAAATTAATATTTTTCTTGATCTGTGATCCTTCATCCATGAACTGAAAAGTTGGCAAAAACAAAACTATATTGGATGCATAAAATTTTTTAAAAAATCTATATATTTGCTGGATTATTTACTAAAGTAAGAAGAATGCAATATATAATGTTTGTGTATTTGTAGTGCTAGTACATGCCCATCCTGTCTGGTCTGTTTGTGCTGTTAGCAAACTGATATAGTGTGAAGTTTGCACGTTCTCCTCGTGTTTGCATGGGTTCTCTCTGGGTATTCCGGCTTCCTGTCACAGTCCAAAGACATACAGTTAGTGGGGTTAGGTTAATTGGTAATTCTAAATTGCCCATAGGTGTGAATGTGAGTGTGAATGGATGGAAAAACATAAATGGATTAAGACACCATGTCAATCAGCTATTGTATGAAAAAATAAGTATGCTCTTATGCTGATCAGCCACACACTGTTCACCCTGTAGTGTATCAATGCATATCAATAAAACAGTGATATGCAAAATTCTGTTTGATTGAATGTACAGCCACACATAACAACAATATGGCTCAAAATTCCATTCCCAAAATTTCTTTTATCTGATATTAAACTTTGATATTGGCGCAGTGTATTTATAAATGTAATGTAAATATACTGTAAACATCAAAATTTAGAGCTATCAAAAATGGGTATATTCAGTATTTGCTAAATTTGATATTACTGTAACAAACTCAAAATGATACAATGTTTTTATAAAGTGTTACAGGTGCATAAATGCTACAAATGGATAATTTTAGTGATGTTATGTGGTTGCTAGGCAAAATGTTAGCATTATATTATCTAATATAGATAAGAACAATGAGCGGCCTAAGCTATACCACTGTGCCAGTTTTTCCAGTCTATTCCTAATCATACAGCTGTAGCCACTCATTAGTTTTCAAATAAAGATTTACATTTAAAAACCTGGAGTATAGATCTTCTAAGGCTTTCAGATGTTTATTTGCAAAAAGAGGTCAAGTTATCAACTATTTCACAAAAAACAGAAGATTGTTACGTTTTTTCTTCACTCTCCTTCCTTTTATTTTTCAGTGAAACCAACTAATTTTAATTCTTAAAATTCACCAGCATTTTACTAGTATCATTAATAGAGCGGTGTTATGAAGGTGGGACTGCACCTATAATTTGTTTTGTTGTATTTACTTAAGTGAATGAGCTGAGTCCTTCCTCTACAGCTGTAAACAACACGGTTTAATACATTTACGTTTTTGTTATTCAGAATTCAGCCAAGAGTTCCCACCAAGCACCTTCTCCCTGGAGGACCAATGGAAAGTGAGTATAAATACATACACAGACACACACACATGCAGTACCCCCCACCCTTTCGCCTTGATAATTGAGAATTTATAATTCACCGGAGCTCTGCTGCAGAATACCATGTCGCCCCTGACAGCCACTTGCTCAAACAAACCCTCGGGAAGCAAAAAAGGGAGTGATTTGTTGTAGATGTGAGAAGGAGAAGACTGGAGGGGCTGCCGGGTGTTGGGTGAGAAGGAGTGATGGAGGGAGTGATGATGGATGGAGGAGGAGAGGCGTGGAGGATCTGCAGATGTGAAGCTAATGAGTCTGGACAGCTATGATGCTGCACAGCAGCAGGACTGGGCTCAGTGTTTGTGTGCATGTGAGGGGTGGGGGCACTGAATCAGGCACAAGTTGTGGGTCAGCAATGGTCAAGGCCACATCACAGACATTACAGCATGTCAGGAGCACAAACGCGCACACACACATACACACACACACACACACAGCTGTGCAGGACAGGGAGCAGTTTGTACTAATATATCCACTGTTACTACACAGAAAACAGCAGAAAATGAAAGCTTGGTGTCACATTTTCTACAGTTCGCTGTAATGCCAATAACAAAACACTGTTAATCTAATTTCCTATGCAGTTAATGTAATAAGTTGTTACTCTACCTAAGACTTTTACATTGACCATGGGTCACAGGGGTGTAAAGAATGCCAAGGCTTGAAACAAAGAGAGTTTTGAACAGTAACATTGTGACAAGGAAATCCTTGTGGCTGGGAATGATTGCCTAAATGGGAAAAATACATCCACCTTACCTCAAACAATGATGGCGATGTGTGGCTTTTGATATTTACAAAGTCATAATTCAAAATATGAACACAGAGTATAAAAAAAAATTGTGAGAGCGCAATAATTAACCTCGTTTTGACCACATTTGTATGTTGTATTTTTTTGCTCTGTTTTGTTTGTGTTTACCCATCTTCTTTGCTGGATGCTTTAACAACCACGTACAGTTAGGTCCCACAGACAATCCTGATGTGACCGAAGTGCAGACTTTCAGCTTTAATTCAAGGTGTTTTATAAAAAATTTTCCACTGTTTTAGGAATTAAAAACATTTTTCTAATCAGTCCCACATTTTCAGGGGCTCAAAGTAAAAAGCTGCTCTGTTGGATTGGGCTGGCCAGTTACTTTTTAAGCCTCTAAAAATCAAGGATTGTACTTAAAAATGATTCCTAAACACCCATCCATTTTTTCCCACTTATCCAATCCAGGGTCACAGTTGAGTTAGTGTCTACCCTAGCTGTCATAAGATAATAGGCAGGGACAGCCTGGACAGGTTGAGAGTATATTACAGTAACTCCTAAACAGTTTATGCAAAATTTTTGTAAAACACCCTGTCTAAAAGCTAAGTCTGCACTTAAATCCATTGTGGTGGAGTACAGAGGCATAAATACAAAAATCCTGCTCTAACCTTCATTTAGCTACTTGCATCCCTGCCCTTATATGTATGCGTCTGTTTCATGTAAGCAAATGTGTCTGTGTGCTGTGCTGGATATTTGATATTGATTTCTGTGTGTTTTGTATGTTACTTTCTCAGGAGGTCCATCAGCATCTTTCAGCTGATTGTTTTGGATGTGAGGCCGCGCTCAAAAAATGATTTGGTTCAGTCTCATCAGTACTGTTTTCAGACAGCTGTTTTCGCCGTTCCAGCTGTAAAAACACAACATTGGCAACCAGCTGATAAAAAGTCAGACTTTCATTTAGAGTTGGTGATGACAGAGCTAAAGGGAGAAGGAATTTTAGACCTACATTCATCTGGTGACCAGCAGCACAGCTGCAAATCAATGATAATGCTGCTCTGCGGGCAGTGGAACAAGCTATAAATGCCACACTGACAACAAATGGCTAGAAAAACATAATAAGAGTAGCTTTAAAAATCACATTGTCAGTAATGTTGCAAATAGCTTCCTTCTTATTCCCTGCTGCCTTCTGTAATATGACAATATTTGACTTTTCTTGCAAAACCTAGAAGCAGTTTAAAAGATGGAAGTAGTTCCGGTCTAACAAGTGAAGTGCTTTTAATCTAATGTCCACGCCTCCTTTGGTTACAAAAAGAAGACATCATTGAGTTTAGTAACCACTTTCCTGATGACTTTATGGGCTCATTCACTAGTTTCCAGTATTATAGTTAAGCTACTTTCAGCTGTTCCCTTTTCACAAGGACTCACCACAGCAGGAAGCTCCATACCACATCCCCTTCCTAAGACAACCCCAAAGGGGATTTGTGTTTCTGTCTGGAATCAAACCAGCAACCTTTCCCTTATCAAACAAATGTGTTAACCACTTCCTGGTATAATAGAATAAAAATGTAATTTATTAAATAATTATGTAATTTCATTTTTAAAACTGTGGTCTTTCATAGAGTCTGAAGGCTGGATTATCCAGCGTGTCTGTTAGTTGTACCAATGGGCGCTTGCTGTCCTGGCTTTCAAAGTCAAACTCTCACTCATCACAGCTGGTTTTAAAACAGCAAGAAAGCGAGGGGGAAACTCTTCAGCTCAAGCCTTCAAAACAGGACTTCTCCATGAGAGATGTCACGATGGCAACATTCATTTTTTATACTGTCTGAAGCAAAACTGCAAAAGAAAAAGACAGCAACTACAGCAACCATCACATCTAACTTGAGTTAAGATCACAAGCTGGTCACTTGTTGACTCCCTAACATATAAATTATACACAGACATTTTGTAATTATTAAACTGAGGTAAGAACAGGGAACAAGTCTTTTTTATGGCTCACAGCATACAGGGGCTCCCTGTGATGTTACTGGGACTTATTGCATTTCCATATTTTCAGGGTCAACGGGACCCCATCTCCTCTGTCACTTAGCCCCTCTCCAGCCAGCAACGGAGGAGGAGCAGGAGGAGGATCCGGAGGTGCACCGGGGTCATCGGGCAGCGTGGCTATCCCCCAGCGGATTCACCACATGGCTGCCAGTCACGTTAACATCACAAACAACATCCTGCGGAGCTACGAACACTGGGAGACGGCTGACAGACTGGCCGCTGAGAGCCAAGGTAGGACAGCACAAGACTGCGTACTGCTGGATGTATTTTCACCTCAGCACCAAAACGCTGCTGAATATTTACTGTCACGACCGTGAGTTCACATCTCTAACATCTGGATACATGATAATTAACATGACAGGCATGCAGAGTAAATGTTATCGATTCATAAGTTTGTTCACTAAAACCATTTCGCATGTGAATACATGTGACTCATACATGTGGTAAAGGAGTCAGTTTGATTAAAACAGCTTTACTCATGTGTTGAAGATACTGAATGCTCAGTTATGAGAAAAAGAAGACTGCTGAACACGTAAAAACTTTCAACAGGAGTTAGTTGTCATTTTAATAGATTTTGTTGAAAACATTTAACTGTGTACATATTATTCCTTATTTCTTTATTTCTTATTATTTATTTATTTGATTCTCTCTGTCAGCAGCACTTTGCAGAGGTTTTAGCCATAGACTGTATATCAAAAATGGGCACAGAGACCGAACAGTGAAGCCAGTGTCAGCCAGCAGGAGGCGACTGCATGGTTGTAGATGTGGTTCTATGAGAACACCCCCCTGCTCCTGCTTCTGCTTCGTTTACGAGCTCTGTAACAACTTTATGGTTTCGGTCTCTCATTTCTCATTGAAAACATTATGATATTCATTTTGTAGCTTCAGGTGGTATGGTGGTTAGCACTATTACCTCACAGCAAGAAGGTCCTGAGTTCAAGTCCACCATCAGGCTGAGGTTTTTCTGTGTGGTACTCCGGCTTCCTCCCACAGTCCAAAGACATGCAGCTAGTAGGGTTAAGTTAATTGGTAACTCTAAATTGCCCATAGGTGTGAATTTGTATGAATGCGAATGGTTGTCTATGTGTTAGCGACAGACTGCGACCTATCCAGGGTCTGCCTCTTGCCCTAACTATAGGCTCCACCCCCACCCTCCCCGTGATCCTGAAAAAGAAGAAGAGGATGGATTCTGTAAATTATGGTTTCCATTAAAGGATCACAAACGAGGCAAGCCGATCTTGAGATTTACAAGTTATGACCATATCGGAGCGCTGAGTGGAAGTTTTTCATTTATATCCAACTCATTGTGGAGTTTTTTTGTTGTATTTTTTAGACTAAAGGCCTTTACACACCGGGCACCTAAAACCTGTGCAAATATTTCATGCGTTAAAGTTGTTTTTTGGCTTCGCCTATTCTTAATGTCACCATTCATACCAAATGGACAAACTTGCAACATTTATTTTTTTGGACCAAACTTGATTTTTCTGATTTTTAGGATGCGAGCAAACAGATCAGACCAATCAGATCACTGCATTTGGTAACAAGTGCACTTGTAGCTCAGAATATGCACCAGTACTAAATTTACAAATAGTGAACTAATACTGCAGCTGGCTGTAGCTCAGGTGGTAGAGCAGGTCATCTACTGATCGGAAGGTTGTTGTTTTGATCCCTGGCTCTCCTAGTCTGCATGTCAGATATCCTTGGGCGAGATGTTAACCATAAGTTGCTCTCCGATGCTGGAAACATGCATACATGCATCAGAGTGTGAATGTTAGTTAGTAAGCACTTAAAAAGTCATAGGTGAATGTGGCATGTTATATTAAGTGTTTTGAGTACTCCAGGAGAACAGAAAAGCGCAATATAAGAATCAGTCCATTTACCATTTACTGTTTTACCTTAGACACACAGCTAGATACTGCTCCGGGCCAGGCGGCTCTCAGAAATGATTTTTCTGCTTCATCAGATATGTTTCCAGCTCTGCCAACAAGAGCTCAACTCACTGATATCCTGAAATATGTATGAAAGCCTCAACTCCTGGATCAAACCATGAAATTCTCCCTGCTGCTGCCTTCTCTTGAGAATTAAATGAACCCAAAATCATCTCAGTTTCTTCCTTTTCTTTTTAGAAATATAAGGACCAGCTCATCATCGCTCGATGTCGACTTCATTTTTTGTCATAGTGCGTTTTTTTGTTTTTTTGTTTTTGAGGACAAAAATACACCGTGTTCGGTGTGTATGTACATTACGCGACAAGTTCCCGTCCAAATAATTCAGAATTTCACGTCCCTTTCTCAGTTTCCATTGACCTTAAGACTAAAAGCTAATCTAAACTGGTGTCCACAAAAAACAATTTGAACTGATGTTGTGACCAGTAACCATAAAAATGAATGACATTTGGTGATTTAAATTGTTCACGGGCAAAATATAAATAATAATCCCAAATTAAATTTTCCTCAGCTCAGAGACATGTGTTTGAAGCAACTACCAATTAGAGTAAAAGATACCACTGTTTTGCATATGAGAGAGTGGTTAATATTTTAGAGGGTTACCATGGCAACCAGGGTATGTAACGTCTACCAACAGCCAACCAACCAGCGCCAAACCGATTTGTGATGAGTGAATTGCTTCCTGTGTGGTCGCCCTTATAAACATGGTCTGTATCTGGGAAAGTGATTGTTAAAGCTCTTAAAACCTTTGCAGAGAAATGTGCACGTTATTATGTTTACTATTCTGTCTTCTGTTGATATTGAATTGTTGTTGAATAGTGAAAACAGAAGCCAGGCATGGCTATGAATAAAGAACCAGGCTGACTTTTGCCCCATGTTGCCCACAGCTCCATTGGAAAAACACTAGCTGTAGTTTGTGTGTGTGTTTCATTTAAGCACAAGAGGCACTTTCAATAACACTGTCTCTCTCCCGCCATCCCGCCCTCCTTCCCGTAGATTTCTTCCAGGAGCTGGACTCAGTGATGGAGCCGTTGAGTCAGCAGAGCAGCATGACAGAGCTGGTTCGCTACGTAAGGCAGGGACTGCACTGGCTCCGCATAGAGGCTCACCTGCTGTAAAGACTGGACTAGAGCCAACATTAAGAAAAAGAAGAAATGGGCTGGGAGCTAGAACTCGGGTAACAAGTGAGATGAGACCCAGAACGATGCTTCAGTTCCCACTGGGTTCTTTTGAATGTCTCAACACCATGCATGGTAATATAATGGCTTACACCAGGTGGATTAATTGGGCTGAAATCACCTTTAATTAGGAGTGAACAGTAACTAAGTTTGGGAATTTCAGCTGTGAACCACAGAATACAAATTAGCATATTAACAATTGGGCTGATGCTGCTTTTTTTTTTTTTTTTTTTTTTGGAGCAACAGTATACAAGTGAT
>VVHJ01014701.1:7934-21324 GCA_015107715.1 Tylochromis polylepis | reverse complement strand
GGCCCCCAGCCCCCCCCCCCCCCCCCCAGTAAAGCCCGAGATTCACACAGTTTGAACAAACAAGCACTAGCAACAGCAATTTTTGCTAATGAGATTTTTGTATTTAAATGAGGATCTTTTGACCAAATAGAATTGTAAACTAAATTACAGATATGATAGAGCAAAGCTTCAAAAATATCTGAAGTCTTGTGAGCTAGTATATGGTCAAGTTGCAGTTTTGTGGGTTACCAGAACAAACACCCAGTTTGCTGGGCCTACAAATGAGGGCTTTTTTCCATCACATAAAGCATCTGTCTGGTTCTTGTCTTGCTGGTTATGAGCTTTTGTGAAATTCCACTTAGTTCTAGTTCCCATAGTAACCCACCAACTAAGGCGTCAAACACTTACTGGGGGAAAAAACTACAAGATTCAGTATGATTTGGCTCTAATTAAGCCCCCACCCACATGCAGAGCAAGTAAACAGGGTGAAACTCTCACGTCGGCTTTTCTGCCCTGATGTCAGAAAAAAATATATATATCTGTGACTTTGTACAGCACTTAATGAGATCAAATCAGCTGCCGGGTGTCTTATAGTCGTTTCCCCACATTTGTTGTGCTGTGATGTTAGTGTGTATACGTGTACAGCTTATTGTGAAGTCTATTTAAAATCATTACCTGACCGAACAATAACAATGTTTGTGTACAATAATGTAAAGACTGTGACTCCTGAAAACAGTGTTTCTTGTGTCTTGTGAATGATTCAATGTGAGTGAATGAGGAAGTGCAGCAGGTAAATGGGGCATCTATGTGTGTGTGCCAGCGCGCAGGCTATAGCTGCATTTACAAAGCACCAGGTTAAAGTGATTTTGAAGTCATTGTGGCGCATTAAAAACAAGAGACCACACTGTTTCTACGTTTTTCGTTTCCACGTTCGCCATAAAGACTCAAAATCAGTTTATTACAGTCTTTGTAAATCCAGCACATTAAGCATGAATTTTTAAGTTTTGGATCATTTGACCATCGCTGAATGTGTATGGAAGACAATGCGGATGTGAAATGTAATTTTCACTTTGACAAAAACAAAAAAGGAAAAAAAAAAAAAAGGAAACTCAAGTGCCTCTATTTGTGTCCGGTGGGAATTGCTCTATTTATTTAAAAACAAAGAATGAATCTAAATGATTTTCCATACCATATTGGTATAAATATGAGATTGTTTTTCGTAAAATCAAATGTTTCCATAAGCTTTTTACTGGCGTTTATGAAGACACCAGGGTTTGGCTTTAAAAAAGAAAAAAAGAAACAAACAAACGTGCGATAATGTGCCAAATTAGCATCTGTTGCTGTGTTTTCTCTTTTTGACGGTTTGAGCAAGTATAGGTTTGTCTGAAATGCCTGAAAATTTTAAATCATCGCATGCAATAAATGATAGCTTCAGACCAAGAACTACTTGTGTCCATTTTGACAAAGAAAAAAAAAAGTCTATTTCTTGTTACATAAGTCACATGCAGTGTTGAAGGTCGACGTCTCATGAAAATACACAGCCATTTTAAATGCACAACACTACAGCTAACAGTCTGAAACCTCAAGAACATAAAGCCTTAAAGAAATAGGTGGACATTTTGGGAATATTTTTCTTACTTCTTTCTGAGAGTAAAAACTCATATTTGTAAATGAAATATGGAACCTAAAACTAGCAGCTAGTTTATGTAGATTAGTAAAAAATGTAAAAATGGAGAAATGACTAATCTAGCTCAGTTAATGTATATAAAAGATTGACATAACCACCCAACAGTCTTCAAAAACTACAGTTTTGAAGCTTTATATCTTGCTTTGTTTTTGAATCAGACATATCTTTAAAAAGAAGAGGGTAAGCTAGCTTGTGTAAGCGCTAGCCTTTTTAGCGAGTTATATCCACAATTCACTGATATAACTCGGAAGCTAATACTAGCTATTGCTACTAGCTTAAAACAAAATGTACTTGCCAGAAAAACTAAGTAGGCGGAAACCATAGTGTGTCTTCTAGTACAACATCAAACAAGTGGTTATGCCGCTATACATAACTTGCTTTAATACAACAACAAAAAATCAAATGGTTTACATTTGAATGAAAGGTATCGCTTTTTATTCTATGCTAAATTTATGCTTTTTAAACAGTATAAAAGATGGACATAGCTAACGTGATATCCCATTTTAAATCCTAAACATTAGCATTTTCACCATTTTGGTTTCAAAATACCAGATGTCACAAGGATGGGTGTGTTTAAATGTTGCTTGCTCACTGGTGAACTACTTGTTAATCATAAGTTAGTTAGCTAAGTAAGTTAGCTAACGAACACAACCAAATAATCCAACACATCCAAACGTAGTATAACCAAGACTTGTATAATACACCATATGGTAACAGCAACTACAGCTAGTGCTGTCTGGTGGCCTTCAGAGACAATGCAGAGAGAGAGAATGCATTAAGGCTTCATTTTTTTGACCTAGAAGCTATGTTCATGTTTTATACTTGTATGCTGATGCTAGCTACATCTATCTTTTTACTGTTTAAACATCAGAAATAAGGCAATTTCCCAAAATGTCAAACTGTTCCTTTAAAATGGACTCATGGTTCTTCATCTGAAAGACTAAAATGCTTAATAATCACCATTCTAGACAGCTGTCCAAGCTCCACTTCCTGTTGCTTAACAATAACGCTTTTTACAGTTGTTTTCTGTATTTATTTGAGGTCTTGAAGCCGAATTAGGATTGTCCCAGTGAGCCACTGAACTTCTACAACAACCTGTAAACACAACCCACAAACTGTTTCTCTCTGACCTTTTCAAGTCGATAGTTGGTCCGCAGTGTTGCTCAGTCCAATTCAATGATGTTTGGTGTTGTTTTGTTTTATGGTGAAACTGTGATGTTACTATATGGTTATTGTTAAGTTCACTTAATGGTCCCTTATTCTTATTGTATGCAGCGGTACAATATACAATAATATGCTGTAAAAAGTCAGAAACATTGCATTTGTGACATGGGAAATATCAGTTTCATTCCACTATGCTACATGTCACATGACAGCTATGGTAAATGTTGAATTCATGCAACAGTTTATTTATATGCAATGTCAATATGTTGGTATATTCTGAAACATTTTGAAGACAGACTTTTCTCAGCATGGCCTTTTATTCTGCTGGCATCTTATTAAATATCCCATTAGCTCCTGTTGCATTATCACAGTTGTCAACTTGTTTATCAAAGGCAGAAACATCATCACTGCTGTTGTGATTACAATAGAGCTAAACACACTGATTTATTTTTTGACAGCAGATGGTAGCAAGCCGATAATACACTGATAATCTCTCCGGTAGTGACGAGTGTCTCTAATATTTGTTTGCATTTCACAAAATCACAGATTCACTTTGATTGCCAAAACTGTCTCATACAGTAAATGAACTAGCAGGATTTAAAAGGATAATAAAGGGTTTGATTTTTTCTTCTCAAATTCCTGTAATCTACCAGAGAGATGTTTTCTTTTCTTTTGTGTTCGTCCTCGTTCGTTGTGCTGTCAGAGTCATGCAGCAGTGTTACAAATAAGAATTATCCAATAAATAAGAATTAGTTGAGGTTAGTGGAAGGAGACATTAATATGCTCTTCACTTCTACAAAAATTAGAAATATGATTGATAATTAAGAGATAACCAACAAGCATCTCTAACTGTTCTTTAGTAAAATCAGTGCTTTAAATTATCCTTCAGAAAAATAAAACATTGGCATTTATGGAAATGTTCTGATTTGCCTTACAAAGTGATGAATACATCAACACCATTCTCATCTCAGTGTTGTAAAAAATGAGTGGAACCAGGAGGCAGTTAGCCTAGCTTGGCATTAAGCTAGAAAGCAGTTAATATCTTGGTAGGATTTCTAAGTTCTGCACCATCTTGTGGCTCAGAATGGTACTACACCAGAATCAAGACTTCTACAGCTTAACAGCAACATAAAGCACAAACTACAACCTAATAGTCACAATTATTATTACATAACACTATGATGATAAAGAAAAGGATTACATTTGAGAGGGCTTAAAGTTGTCTGCCTTGAGTTATGGAATGGGTAGTTCACTGTTAAAAGTATTTATGTAGACAGTCTGCTACTTTTGCATAGTCATGATTCACTTCATATCTGTCTTGCTTGGTTCAAGGCTCGAATAAAGGTTCAAGCCTTCTGTTCAAGGCTCTTTATATAAAGATTTTCTGACATGTCAATAGAGAAAATGAATGGGAAAGTCATTTCTGGAACCAGAGCCCTTAAAAACGTGGGTGGCCACAAATATGCTGCAACCTCAGATAATATCTCTGCAGTACAATACTTAGCCACCTTGAACATAATGTTAAAGATGTCTTTTGCTGATATCAAAATATTTGAAAAATATAGAAGTCAAAGTTTTTTTGAAGAAAGCACCATCTCTTGGTGACACTCTGCAATTGAGTTAAAATGGGCGTATTCATAGTGCAAAGTAGAGACACCCCAGGAGAAAGAGGGAGGAGCCTCCCAGCCTGTAAACTGGCTGGCAGCCAGCTGTCAGCTGTCTCCAGCAATTCTAAGTGGTTCTATCTGTAGCGTTAGCTCATTTTAGAAGACTAACCCCACTTTTAGTATTTTAGCCAGGCTAGGCTAGGCTAATGAGCTTATGGTTCTGAGCCCATATTAAACATCTGGCATGAAAGTGGTATCCTGAAAAGAAAAGCAACAAGAACATTTCCTATAATGCCTTTTTATCACTGTAAACTGGCACTTGGTGTTTTATTAATTGGTGACAATAGATAAAATACTGACTATTCTAAAGTAAAATTTCTATTAATAATTTCAACAACACTTTAGTTGTATCGTGTCTCAATAAAATTAGACATCATGTTCTCTATTTTACAGTAAACTAGAAAAGTGGAAAAAAAGAAAAAGCAAGGTCATATTTCCAAATAGTCAATGATATTCCTTCTAAAATCACGTGACCTTCTACCATGAAGCCTTCATTGCCTTGTGTGTAGCATTTCTGTGATTGCTATTTTGCTTTTCTTCCTGGAACATAACAATGTTAAATCATGTGGCAAATCAAAACGGTCCAAGTGTAACCGACCCATTTAACAGGAAGTTTCTTTAAGGTTTTTAGTCATTCTGTTCCCTGCAGTGAAAAACTGTTGCTCAAATAAGCTCGTTTCTGCTCTGCAACTCTTAATAATGTCCAAATTAATCTCGAGAAGGGCAGCAGCTTTTAAACTATAATAGTGTAATTCCTCAAGATTCATTGGTGAAAAATTGTCATCAGCTCATCTAGCCTTTTTCTCTTTCACCTTTGTGATGGTGGAAGAATAGCGCCATCTTCCTGATTAGTGCAATAAAGCACATGGCTGAATTCCCGCCACATGAATACAGCGTACGCCACGTGTGGTATTCGATGACATTAAAATGCTTAAATCCTAACTGTGACGTGTTAGGCAACCAAATAAGTTTAAGACTGTGTATCTGAAGCCTGACATTGGTGGTACAGCAGCAACACAGTGCCTCTGATCCAGCCTGACTAATTTGTCTGTGAATCTGATGTACATCACTGGCATAACGAAACATTGTAAAGAACTCAACAAAATAAAAGTTCTGTCCAACATGGATTGCATTGTATTTTTAAATGTGTTGCACAGTTTTTTTTCTGTTTCTATCAGTGCTATCTTTTGGCCTTTTCTATGGTTCTTTTTATAATGAAGTTGTTCTATGTGATGATCAAAAGTTGTGATGCAGTTCCATTGTTTTTAAATATTTAATGTCTCTAAAATAT
This sequence comes from Tylochromis polylepis, assembly GCA_015107715.1. Taxonomy (NCBI): domain Eukaryota; kingdom Metazoa; phylum Chordata; class Actinopteri; order Cichliformes; family Cichlidae; genus Tylochromis; species Tylochromis polylepis. Next base: position 15,536 of record VVHJ01014701.1, on the reverse strand, counting down.
GGATTAAAATCTGTTTGAAGCAGCCATCCTGCTGTACTCACCGTCTTCTTTCTTTCTTTTTAAATGCACTCAGGATGAGGTCTTTAAAGTTGCCTTACAAGGATGTGCTGAACCTCACTTCGACATTGCAAGTAAAGGCAACAGCAGAAGGCAGGAACATATCCAAAGGTTCCAGCAAGGGTGTTTTTTTTTTCCTAATGAACAAAATCGGCCAAATTTTACACTCAAGATTCTTTTATAAATAAAAGAGTGGCCCTAACGTAGATTTTAAGAACCAAGCTAGTCTTCTTATTAGCACTAATGAACTCTTACTCTACATCATAGCAACTATTAGCCTACTTCACCATGCATGATTAATTCATTGAATGTAGCCGCGCATTAGAATTCAAGAGGGAATACGCGGGCCGTGTGTGCGATGGCGGAAAAGAGAGATGGACCTCAGAGTGTGAGAGAGAAATGAAAAGAACCAAGGACAAAAAGGTCCAGTATTAACCAAAAAAAATAAAAGTCTATTTTCTCTGAGACGTAAATCCCATCTAATTCAGTGTTTCCATAAATGAATAAGGAGATGGAAACCCTATTTTCAGGCCTTCAGAGATCCTGTTCTCAGTGCATGTGCGTGTCCTTGGTGCAGAGGCAAAACACCGACAGCTTAGATTTATAGCTTTAATTGCCACAGGTAACCATGCAGTCAAATAGGCTCTCAGATATGGTTTGGCTTAGAAACAGACACTCACATTTAAGAAGTAACCATGAGCTCCAATGGAGAAAAAAAGCCCTGATTTGAATAGAATACAAAAATGCACAATCGAAGGAGCACCGGCAAGAATCACGATATCTTCAACACATAATTTATTAATTAGTTTAAGTAATGGAAGGCAGCACAAGTCCACCTCTATGTTTACCAAAAACACCTTGGATTTATTCTCTGTGATGTTTCAGGAGGGTGTTGAGACAGCTGGTTAGAAACAGAGCTAATGGGGCATGAGCACTGGAACCTTGATGCGTGCTGCTGCTATCGACTTTAACATGTGGACTGGTGCTGTGATCAAAATAGTCGATGTACAAGCCCCCACCCGCCTCCACCCCCTTTGTGAGCAGTCCCAAGGCACAGACAAGTTGGGGAAAGCTCATTATCCATTCCTATGTTATGTTCTTACAGACTGTGTGAATAAAAGCCCAGCATCAAAGAATGCTAGACTTGACTTTGAGAAGCAGATGGCCCATTTTAAATGTATATTCAAATGCAGGGTTTGGGGTTTTTTTGTTGTTGTTTTTTTTGGAAAAACAATGCCTAGATTTCGAGTTCTGACTCCAGAGAAGAATAGAGGGAAGAATAAATATTTGCAAGATGAGATCTGTACGTTTCTGAAATAATTTTCCTGTTTCTAACAGCAGTAATAGGCCAGCTCTGTGTGTTTACAGGAAACTTTCAGCTAAACTAAAGTCAAGGAAGAGTCTAGCAACAATTGAGCAACCAAGACCAGAAAAAGTCAGTGAAATTCAGTGACCTGCTGTGACAGCAAGGTCACTAATGGTTATTTCATGTGGGCATGTCTCATATGAAATAACCATGAAATACCAATGGAAGTGAAGCATACCCCTGATAGAGATATGACAGGATAGTAAAGACATACATACAGATATTTACAGCTATGTAAAAAAATTTCTGGAAATGTTTCACAGGACTCTGTGCAGCGCTGTGAAAAACTAAGTACATCCTTTCTACTTCCATAGAGATTAAGAAGGTAGGTAGCAGCCAGGCGCTGCTGATGAGATGCACTTGATTAAGTGATCATCAATAAGTGTTAGCGCCAGTGAAGAAAAGTAAAGATTTTGGTAGTTTGCTGGTCTGGAACGTTCAGGTGTGTGTTAACACAATACCGCAATCTTCTGTCTGAGCACATTCACCCCAAGGTCAGACAATCAGCCTCAGTTAGCATGTTAAATACTAAAATTCATGACAGCATAATTATAAAAACACTGAACAAGCTTGTTTGGAAGGGTCACCAGGAGAAAGCCTCTTCTCTCTAAAAAGAAAATGACAGCACAGCTTAGGTTTAAAAAGGCTATCAGACTGAAAGACTTCTAAAACAATGTCCTTTGGACAGACAAGACCAAAGTAGAGATGCACAGCGCCACATTTAGAGAAAAACAAACACAGCATATCAGCTCAAACACCTCATACCAACTCACAAGCACATTGGTGGAGGGGTAATGGCTTGGTTTTGAAGCAATGGGATTTGGGCACCTTGCAGTTATTGAATTGACTACGAAATGGATTCTAGATTCAAATGTGACGCCAACATTGATCTGAAGGACAGCAGCAGCACGTTGAAATGGCCCAGTCAAAGTCCAGACCTCAACCAATTAAAATGCTGTGGTGGGACCTGTGAGGGAGCCGTGCATAAACAAATGCCTGGAAACCTGAAGCAACGTCATAAAAAAAATAAATAAATAAAATAAAAAAGTGAGCCAAAAGTCCTCCAAAATAATGTGGATGGCTTTTCCACAGGACTGCAGAGTCCAGATGAAACTTTCTTTTTCTGTACATATAGCAGGATGGTAAAGACATACATACAAACAGGTACCTATGCAATTGGAGCCTAGAACATCTACTAGTGACCTACTTTATATGTAGACAAGGTGTAAGCCTTACCTCTGTGTCATTAGTCTTCCTAATAATTCGTCAAAAGTGCTACTGTATGTCCCGCATAGCAACAGTAAGCTTTGGTCTCCTGTATCACACCTCAGGGTTTGTTGGACACTAGAATGACTCGACACATGTTCTTAAATTGCTGTTAGGTGTTGATATGGTACCCGCAGATACTGAAACTCCGTGGCTTCCTCTACCAGCTAACAGAACCACTAATGGTTATGCTGAACAAAATGAACAGCTGCTTTGAGTGTTTTCATGCTAATGGGAATTCTAAGTTTCATAGAAATGACTAGTAGCTGCCTTTCTGTACCCACCCACCCTCACCCTGATCAACGATCAAGAGAGAGCAAAGTAGTTTTTGTGCTGTCAAAACATAATTTTGACTTTTTTTTTTCAATACCATAAGTGAACAAACTTCCTGAATCACTGATATAAAATCGTGATTTTTTTTCTCATATTTATTGATTTTGAGTTCTAAAAAATTGTCATTGCTAAAACTAACATCTCACTCAAAATGTATTTTTCCCTTTTTGTTAAAACCACAGATGCCCGTCACCAACTACCACCAAAGAGTTGATTACAGCCATTCAGTTTCATTACAGAAACCCACTCACTAATCCATTCCCTCCGTCTCAATCTGCAGAGTGGCAGTTTTAATAGGCCCCCCCTCCCCCTCATTCTTTGCCAAGTGATTTTGTTAAAACTGAGAGTTTTTCTATTTAGCTCTGTGGTTCACAGCTCCAGAGGCGCTAACGAGGTAAGAGCTCATCAGCTCTAATTGAATGACTCCTGATTAAACTAGTTTCACACTGACAGGCAACATATTGCATCTTGTCCAACTTCTAATCAGCTGTTTCCGCAATGCTCCATGTGCTCTGGAGATGCAGATGTCTGCGTTCAGGGTCAGGAAAGACTGTGGGGCAGGAAAGCAAAGTAATGCTTTAAGGTTTAATTTAATGATGACAATGCGCATTTTAATAGACCAAATGCCCACCCCCTCTGGTAAAAATAAGTGGTATGCCAAGAAAGAATTTTACTTTATACTAGCTATAACATTTCATGAGTCTAAAAACAACAATACAAGATTTCAGGAAATGTTAATTCAGGTTTGTGTAGAGATCATTACTTATCTCATGACTGACTTAGAAGAACAAGTGAACAAGAAACCAGATTTAAAGTGCTTGTCCTGCAGACATCAGTGCTAACTTTGAGGACTCAGACCCCAGTTTCCTTGGTGAAAGTGTTCATTGCAACTGTTCACTTACTCTGGTCTAAAAAGACCAGTCAAAAACCGGTTAAACTCTCATATCACATGTTAGATATTTTTTTAAACCCTGAAATACAAACAGAGAAGGGGAAGTAGTCTAGTTTCCTCTCAGACTATTTGAATTAGAATATGGTGAAAGGTTAATGGAAGCTTATTGGGTTTATTTTGAGAAGAATGATCTGATCACACTTAATATTTAATACAATAAAACAAATATGAGAGTGAACCAGTTCCTAATTTTTTAAAAACTTTTACAAGGGAAGTAGCATCCACTTACATCATAAATGGGTACTATATACACAATATATGTGTGTTTTCCTGGTGTCGGTGAAAGAGCCCTTAGTTCTCCCAGAGGGTGCTTTGTGACATATCTGACACTCCTCAGGTGATGCCTGAGGAGTGTCAGCAGATATGACCCACTCTGCTGCAGACTAGCAGTACAGAAGATCTTCAGAGTTGAGAATGTTCTATTGAAAGTGTGTACAACAAACTGAGGTTTGATGGGTGGGTCTTACCCACTCAGCTCCAATGTCTATCTAAAACCTTCCAAATTTAAAAGGTAGTGCAGACATATTTAGCTTATATTAGCGCAATGTTTAGCTTACATAACGTGTAGTGCTCAACATCCTGAACTTACAGGGTTGAAAAATTAGCCTACCACAAGACGGCCGAAAACTGCAGTTTTTCAGTAGATTGCAGTTACCTGAATTCTGTTTTCTTACCCCTCCCAATTCAAGTGTATAATCCCAGCTACAATGGCCGGCCACTGTAGGACAAATAACTCTGTGTGTTCATCTGTACTGAGTGCAGGCCGAGGATATCTTGTCAGTAGGCACTGCCGTTTCTGTGTGTGTTAGTTGTCATTAGCTAGTGTAAGCCAGCATTAATCTTTGAAATGCATCTAACGTCGTTTTACACTTGGTGAATAAACTCACATACAATGTGAGAATGTAATGAAGCTGTTCATCAGAGGGGAAATGAAAGATTTTTAGGACACTTTAGCCTAGCATAATATTAGCTTATAACTAGCTGCTCTTTATGCACGTTTTTGTGTGTTATAGAAAACTATTCAGTTCAGATACTCTGAAGGAACTATTTGTGATCTTTGTTTTAAAAGTAATTTATGAGCCATGCTACAGATGTGGTCTTTCTCTAGGTTAATACATAAAATGCAATTAGGCAGGCAACGTGGTGGCTACCAGAAACTGGCACCTGCTCCTGTGTATTTTTAATAGACTAATTCTAAGCGTAAGAGAATGCATAAATTTGTTGGAAGACATAAATGCACACTAATCAGTGTATATTTATGAGTACCATAGTCTCTAATTGATTTTTTGAAAAAATATTAAATAACCTCAAAGTTACATACTTTTAAGTGTTAAAACACCAAACGATACAACATCAAAAATATTACTTAAAGAGTGACACAAAAGGATAGTCAACTTTGCAAGCGGTGATTTATTTAAAATTAATCATCGATATGAATAGTCAAAACATTTTGCTGGGGTTTTTTTTTTCCATGTATTTAATGGCTTTACATTAATCTACAGGTGACGGGTGAACAGTGTGTCATTAGCAGTGGTACTGACCACGAAAGGACCAACATGTAAGTGACTTTGCTGTTAGGTTTAGATGCAGCATTGCGTGCAGCAGCTAATTGGCTAACTAGCAGGCAGTTCTGAAAAACAGCTCCTCTGACAAAGTACTCTTCAGGTCCACTTCATCAGGTAATTGGGAGATGGAGTGCAGTACAGTTTGTTTACTGTTCCTGCATTCATTCACACACCCTTGAGACGAACTCTTGTCTTAATGCTGCTGAGCTAAGCGCTTTCTGCACACATGCACACCCTCTCTCTCTCTCTCTCTAATGTAATTGTGTATGTCGCCACCGTTAACAGAAAGGCAGTATGACCTGCCAAAATACGAGCCCACAGTGGTAATGCGATTACCAGCGTATGAAACATAATGATAGACGAAGAGAGCGAGACAAAGACTGAGTGGATTTGAGAGAAGGAGCAGGTAAGATGGAGTGAGAGGAAAAGAGGGCAGCGGAAGAGGTAGAGGAAAAAACAAAACAAAAGGTAAACAGCAGTGTAATTGCCATTAGATCAATTTGATGGTGGTCAGAGATCACCACTTGTGATGATAAATATTGATCTGATAAAACCACTGAGGCAGAAATATGAGCCACAATGAATACAAAAAGAGTGGAGGAGAGCAGTTGCTGCTGCTCTCACTCACTCACACCTAATTCTTATTTTCAAACTATGAGCGTGAACCTCATCATAGTGGAGAGTGGATAGTGAGCTGCTGCTGAGCGAGGCACCAACAGCTAAAAAACTCATTCATTGATATGGGAAACAAAGGTAAGGGGTTTAGAGTGCAACAATTAGCTAACATTCAACAGGTCAGATTTGTAGTTCCCGATGGAGGCTCGTGTTATGCCATGGTTGCTGTGTGTGGGAACAGCCGTCATATGTGCAATCCAAAAAGAAATAAAATAAAATACACTCAACAGGTAAGAAGAGAGGTAAACGAAATGAAAAGAGGAGTGGAAATGATCAGAGGACGTGAAATTGGCAAGGGATACATGAAAGTGCTTTCCTGGACTTCTTTGCAGATTTTTTTTTTTAATTTTCATTTGTAGCATACAGACTTCCCTTCAAACCGAGTTCCACAAATTGTTCTGCATGGTTGCTTGAAAATTGAAAACGGCAGGGAAAAAAGTCAGACACTGAATTTACTCTATATCTCAAAACACAATTACAAGGCTTTTAACCGTTTGTGTCATGCAGACAGATCGACTTGGTGGCATCACATACAAATTAGCAGATATTCGGCTCAAGCCAAAAAAAAAAACCTTCCAGTGCCAGAGAGCAGGCGTTCATTCTGTGAGAGGACAGCAAGCATACAGAATAGACTGGTGAGGTCCCCGAGGAGCCGCTTCACTACCCTGCAGCTTTACACTTCTGCTGTGGGTGAACACAGAACGCATTACAACAGAGCAGCGGGGCGCGTGGACAGGCAGCAAAGTGTCTCTGCAGGACACACACACACACGAGCTGTGATCACAAGTAAACTTTTCGTGCTCATGCCCAACAATTTTTTATTATTATTTTTAGTAATCAAAATAGACAAATATATACAGTGTGTTCTTGCAAGACCTGAGATTTGATCAATTCTGTGCCCCACCCCTTCAGAAAGCTCCCCTCAAAAGAACTTTAGTTTTAAGGATGCACGTTATCATTTTTCTACAGTCAGAGTCTGTACTGACTGACAGATTATTACTGTTCCCGAGATTTGGCATGTTACAGCCACAGGAAACCTGGACAGATGAACCACTGCAAGTCCACCTTAAGATGGCTTCCACATCCTCACTCCTGTCAGAAGCTGCCTGATGATAAAAGATTCATTTAGATCTCATTAACATGACGCCGGTGCAGCCAACAATAAAAGTTGACAGAGCAAATCCCTTCCATTCATTGTTGGACCTGAAGTTCAAGCTGAAATTGCTTTCTTCTAAATTATCACAGCACCCAGTGTTCACGCACTGGAACCACAGTAAATGTAGCTACAGTCTGTTTCATTTGCATTTAATTATGGGTGGCTTTTACTCCCTTCATTCCAGGTCTCTGAATTGATCTGAACTGACTGTTTACGAGGGGGGGGGGGGGGG
>VVHJ01014697.1:72872-96949 GCA_015107715.1 Tylochromis polylepis | reverse complement strand
TGCACATTTGTGGCCTGCTGGAGGTCATTTTGCAGGGCTCTAGCAGTGCTCCTCCTGGGTTATTGCCCTCCAACGGCCTCCTCCACGTCTCCTGATGTACTGGCCTGTCTCCTGGTAGCGCCTCCATGCTCTGGACACTACGCTAACAGACACAGCAAACCTTCTTGCCACAGCTCGCATTGATGTGCCATCCTGGATGAGCTGCACTACCTGAGCCACTTGTGTGGGTTGTAGACTCCGTCTCATGCTACCACTAGAATGAAATCACCACCAGCATTCAAAAGTGACCAAAACATCAACCAGAAAGCATAGGTACTGAGAAGTGGTCTGTGGTCACCACCTGCAGAACCACTCCTTTATTGGGGATGTCTTGCTAATTGCCTATAATTTCCACCTGTTGTCTATTCCATTTGAACAACAGCATGTGAAACTGAGTGTCAATCAGTGTTGCTTCCTAAGTGGACAGTTTGATTTCACAGAAGTGTGATTGACTTGGAGTTACATTGTGTTGTTTAAGTGTTCCCTTTATTTTTTTTGAGCAGTGTATTTAGCTCTGTATATATATAGACAGACCATCCTAAATAAATCTGAGACCCTTCTTTCTTTGGTTCTCTTTCAGGACTTGTCTGATTTGTAATTGTTACCAGGGATGTTATGGGTCCCTGCATGGTGAATCTTCTGTATTTATCAGTAAAATACAGTCATAGTTTAACTATGTGCAGACCCACTATTATCATTCAACAGCATGCCATCTCTAAGCAGCCAGTCCACAACTAACTTCACATAGTCCTATAGTAGATAATATTATAAATTTTTGGGTTGCCATCCATGAAATCCATTGATCTTTTTTGCATTTCTGTGGCAATTTTATGTGAACTCTGCTTGTTAAGTGATGATGTAAAAATGCTATTTTTGGGTCCAACTTCCTACTGTGTTAATTGAACCTGTTGTCTTTTTAACGTGTTGTAATGCGTCGAACTGGTTTTATTTCATACACAGCCCGTAAGATTAATCAGTGATTGTCGTCGGCCTTTCTGGCTTTTTATTAGCACTATTCATGTGCATCGCGTCTTAAGCTCAGTTTTATAAAGCTCATGATGTAACTACGTCCCATGGGCTCACAATTTGCCAGACACCAAATATTTGAATCCTTCAGAAAAGAATTGCTCTAAGGCTGACTAAGATTTCAAAGTCATCCATGCAGCAGCATTTTAATCACTAACATCATGTTGTGGTTGGCTCATTTCAGATGTTCTCTTGATTGAAGTTTCGTCCAAGTTTGGCATTTTCTTCATTCCCCACAATTGTATTTGTCTCTGGCCATCAGGGATCCTCACATTAAACTTTATTGAGGGGAAAAAATATAACCTTCATCTTCTATGTTTACTGTGCTAATTGTTTAAATTATTCTATGCATAGCTCTGTAGGTAGCCACCAGGTAGCGCATCATTATATATCAGCCCAACTTCAGAAATCCTACAAAAATTGCTACTGTTTGTTTCTTTATTTATGGCTAAAGTGAAAGCAGAAATGTGTGTTTTAGTTTTTTGAGAAATCCTTCATGTTATATCACCTTTATATGAAAAGTAGCAAAATAACGTCCCGCTGATGTCTAACTTTTTTCATGGATGCCTTTTTTTCATACATGCCTGGATGTTAAACTCTATTCTAACACCTGGGAGAGCAGCCACACTGATCACTTTATTGGAGATGAAAGATGTAACTTTCAGTGGTGCCACAGTGCTTGTTTGATTTTGGGAATTGAAGAAGAGTTTGGGACTTCATAAAAGACTTTTTAAAAAGTGGATATTCACACTAAAAAGAAACAAGATTAAGAACTTACAGCAATGCAAGTGTTCTGTGAGGTTGCACTTAGCATCTCCATACTCTTGTTTTAGCATAGCATACTAGCATGCTTTGCATAAAAGATAGACAGCCACCATGATATCAGCCAGCAGTTTGTAGATTATGGTTTTGAAGTCTTTGAGTTGTGTGTTTATTGCTGTCACCATTTTCTTCAGGGTAGAGCATAATCATAATCATTTACGTCTAAGAGATGGCAAATAAGTACAAAGTGTGCTTTGGGTAATGGGTTTAAAACAGGTCTCTCATTCTCATTGAAGATCCCTTAGCACTGCATTTAAATGCACTGGACAAGAAACAAAGGAAGACACAGTTTACATACAAACCACAAAGCAAACTTCTCAGTCCTTCGGTTTCCTAATACGATTTGATACGCATTATTTTTCTCTCAGAGAAGGAGCTGTTATCTCTCACCATCTTATATTGCCATAGTCAGTGTGTCAAAGGACACCTTGTGCATGTCTCTGTGTTGCCAGTGGAATCTGACCAAACAGCAGTATCGGGATGAGAATGTGTTATTGAAAGAATTAAGTGTAAAAACAAAGCTAACTTCACTGCCATCTTCAGGGTAGCTTCTTTTAAGTTTTTTAGTTATAAGACACCCTGTTTTCTGATCGTCCTTTAAAACACCCGCAGTATTTCCAAGAATCGGATTCATTTCTAATTCCTAATCTAAGTCTAATTCATTCTGTTGATGCTTTTCTGTTTAACCCTGACACTTTTAAAATTAAATGTTTCCAGTGAAAAAATTTGTTTGTACAAAAAGAATTTTTGTCTCTATACTTGCCACTCAGGCCAATCCGTGACATTTTGGAACGTAAATGTATCACGTTTCTTTTATGAGGTTTGAATTTTGCCGTTGACTTTTAATGATCTTCACAAGACAAATCATCACATGGCGTTTCATTCTGACTTGGACTCCAGTGCTACCCTTAAGGATTAAAAATGTAAACTATTTTCAAAGCCCCAGCCCTCTGGCCATGGCTAAGCACCAAGAGTTTTGATCCCAGAATGATATATTGATACAACATTGAGATTTATCTTAAGAAATCTTTTAACTGAAAACGAGACAGATAAAAGGGGCTGAAAAGTGAGGAGTTAGGACTCTCACGCCAGACATATGGCTTTCTATATAAAAATACTGGAGCAGAAGACAGAGAATAAGCCAGTTGGCCATTGCATTGTAATTCCTTGCTGCTCTTAATGACACTCTGTTGATGCCTTTATTGATTTTCAGCTAGGCTCACTCTATCTCCTGCTGTTCCCATCTGCCTCTGCTAGAGATTTTGGCTTTGCCATCCTATTGCTTTCACAGATAGCTGATTGCAATTACATAGTGTTTGTAAGCCTCTTCAAACCAACACTACTGGAGTGGAAACTGACCCTGTAGTTTGTGCTCCCATACAGGATATACAAAATGATGCCATATCCTGCGTAAGAATGAGTTGTATTCTTTCAGTAGGGTTCCAGATGGCTGCAACATCAATGCAAGTGTGTGCTGCAGGTTTCTGGCAGTTACAGTAGCTCGCAGTTCTGTTAGCACATATTTACTTTTGTGGTTCACTGTCTTTTAATGGCTGTTTGTGTGTGTTTAGAGAAAATGTTGTAGAAACCCAGAGCTTGATCTGAGTTCAGTCCAGCATCCCTATTGTCCAGCCTTGCTCCACTGAAAAAAGTAAAGATTTCACTGCAACTTTGTCATTTATTTTATTTCCAAAAAATCTTAATAAACCACATACGAATGTAGAGGCTTTTTAAATGATGCAATCATGACTTCGATGTCCCATATTTTGAGTGGTTCTAGTTCACTGCATGACACTTACGTTTATAAACTCTAGCTTTTGTCCAGTGGATGTGAAGAAAGCAGAAAATAACATCCACAAATGTGGGACGACTACTTTTATCTGGGTCAAGCCAGCTGATGGTGACAACTCTTCTTGCTAGAGTTGTTTTTGCGTCTTAGAAAATATGACATTAAGTTACACATTAGGTGTGACTCTCACAACTGAATCAAAATTTTGAGAATTGTCAGCTGTAGCTCAAAAGAGATGTGCCAATATGTGGATGGCAATATTGATTTGGAAATAAGGTAAATGCAACCATTTCTGGGTTGATCACCACAGTATGAGATAGTTAGCCTGCTGGAAGCAACCATCAAGATATTAAGATATAAGACATCAACATATGTGGAAGAAATGGACATGGTCAGCAATAATACTTAGGTGGACTGTATTTGAATGATGCTCACTTGCTACTAAGGGGACAAAGGTGTGCCAAGAAAATATCTCCCATACCATTAAACCACAATGAGCCTGAACTGTTGATATTAGGTAGAATGGATCCATGCTTTCATGTTTTCAATTTTGGAGACTCTGGGTGAATTAGCCTTCCTGGTCTTAGCAGACATTGGCACTGTGTGTGGTCTTCTGCTGCTGTAGCCTGTCTACTTCAAGGTTTCCCGTGTTGTGTGTTCAGAGATGCTCTTCTGTATACCATGTTTGTAATGAGCGTTATTTGTGTGGTTATTTGAGTATCTGAGTAGTTGTCTGAGTGGTTTGAATCATATCTATTTAATAGACTCCAACTTGATCATGTAAATAGGAAGTCTCCTTCACACTCCAAGCTTTATCTGAAGTCAGATAACACACACCAATTAGTTAAAGTACAGGAATGTCTTCAAAGACATAAAGGCCTGGATGACCTCTAACTTCCTCATTGTTAATTCAAATAAAACTGAGGTTATTGTACTTGGACCTAAAGATTTTGGAAACAGATTTTGTAATTAGATGTTTACTCTGCATGGCATTACCTTTGCCTCTACTGTGAGGAATCAAGGAGTTGTTTTTGACAAGGATATGTATATCAATGTTCATATTAAACAAATATGTAGGATTGCTTTCTTGAATTTGTGCATAGATTGACACTGAAACACTAGTTCACGCATTTATTACTTCTAGGCTGGAGTATTGTAAGTCATTATTATCAGGTTGTTCTAAAAAATTCCCCTGAGAAGTCTTCAGTTGATCCAAAATGCTGCAGCAAGACTAGTGACAGCGACTAGAAAGGGAGGCCATATTTCTTCCATATTAGTTTCTTTTCATTGGCTCCCTGTTAAAGAATTGAATTTAAAAACATTCTCCTGATGTACAAGGTCTTGAATAATTATACCCCATCTTATCTTAAAGGCCTTGTATTACCATATCACCTCAATAGAGCACTTCACTCTGATGCTGCTGGCTTACTTGTGGTTCCTACGATATTTTAAAGCAGAATGGGTGGCAGAGCCTTCAGTTTTGAGGCCCCTCTTTGGTGGAACCATCTCCAAGTCTTCATTTAGGAGATAGACATCCCACTGTCTGATTAGGCTTAAGATTACTTTTAAGATTAGGTCTAAACCTTTCCTTTTTGCTAAAAGTTGTAGTTAGAGTTGGATCCTTCCTCAGGTATACTCCAATATGTCTAGGCTGCTGGGGCCTCCCATTACTGAACACTACAGCTTCACTCACCTCTTTTCACTCTTTTCACTGGTGTTTATACACCACTTTGCATTTAATCTTTTGTTATTATTAATCTCTGGCTCTCTTCTACAGTGTCTTTTGTCCTGTGTTCATCTCCTCACCTCCAGTGTGTCGCAGCAGGCTTCCCCTGCTGGTTTCTTTTAACACGAAGGTTTTCTTTGTGTTAAAAGGGAGTTTTTTTCCCTTATAATATAAGGTGCCTTGAAGTGTCTGATGTGATTTGGTGCTAGATAAATAAAACAGAATTGTTTATGCCATAGGTCGTATGACCTATGGCATAAACAAGGCATTTTCAGCCAGAGAACTGATGCTCACAAGGTATTTTCTCCTGTTGAATGATTCTCTGTAAACCCTAGAGTTGGTTACTGGGGAAAATCACAGTAAATCAGCAGCTTCTGAAATACTCAAGAGGCAAAGTTTTTTGGTTAATGTTTGATGATAATTATTGCTTATTTGCTGAGAACAGTATCTTGTTAGAATAGAACTGGTGGCCCGAGGGTGGGTTGGACACTGTGAATGGTGAACATGACCGGCAGTGATAAAGCAAACAACTGACAGAACTCTCAGAATCCAAACACCACGTCCAACTTTCTCACCACAGTGTACCCAGCATGCACATATGACATGTGAAAATGCTTAGCGTGCTGGCTACGGGTGGACCAAAACATTTTGTTTTGTTTTATTTTATTTTATGCAGACCCAGAGTACTTTATACCAAAACCACCAGACTACTAAATTTGGCAATAACTTAACATAACGGTGATAAAACCCAACTTGTATGATCTGTTTTGATGTTGCATTTTGAATAAATTTTGGGATCACTCAGGCTCAGAATGTACCATCAGTGTGGTTCTTTTTTGTTTTTCTATGACACTCTCATCAAACCAGCTACACAGTGATCTTTGCCCTGCGTGCTGCCTTTTACACTAAAATATTGCTACTCAGGGTGAAAAATCTGTTGTTCTTTCTAACACTGATGATTTAGACATGAAATGGCAGATCAGCTAACTTCCTCTTAAGAATACTTGGAACTTTCTGTTTGCTCAGTGTACATGTAAAACCAAATTTTCATTTGACAAACTGATGAAATGCTGGTGAGAAAAATTCCTTTGCAGGGTTTAACTTCGAACCGCTGGAGGTAATGGTGGGGAAAAGGATGTCAGCAAACTATGTGCTATATTAAACTCAGTGACCTCCTCCTTCATGCCATGCTGTCAGTGTAATGAAAATCATTCCATTACCAGATAATTCCAGTAAGGTGTGCCAAGGAGCGCCCGAAGCAGTGACTTGTGCCACAGAGGAATATTTGTCTGTCTTTATATCTGTCTATCTACATAACTATTTACAGTCCTGCTAAATCTGATTACTATTCCACTAGAACTACTTTTTTGTCTCGTGCTTTTCTGGGGGCTTGAAACGCTGCTGTTTTGTTCATACTGCTGGTGTCTCAGAGGTACGCACAGGACGTACTTTGACGATGATACAGTGACATAATACTGGTTGCAAAGTGTAAAGCGACCAAGAACTCATTTAGGAGGCAGAAGGACGGACGGTATTGTAAATGACAAAACTTTCCATCTATACATTCTTTTTTTTCACATAACATTCATTCTGGTTGCTGTTTGTTTGTGCTGCATTAACACTAAGGAAAATGGTCATTGGAGACCGTGGCGTAACCAAAATTATTATGAACGTGTGCAACGAGCTTCTAATCTTGTTACCTTTGAAACGGTTGTTTTGAAGATGAGGACCAGGTCAGCAAACAGTTGCAATCAGCTGCCACCTTCAAAGTAACTTCGGTGCATAAAGACGGTGATGAAACAGCGTCAATTTGCTTTCAGTTTGAAATCACTTGGCAATTACATACAAACTATTTGAGATAATATCCTAATTAACTGTGCTAAATTTGCAAAAACTGACAGATCTGTTCCTGTCTGTTGCCAATCTGTTTCTGTCTACATAAACAGAAATTCAAGTTAGACAGAAATTCACATTAACTACTTACATTCATAGGCCAACTAGAAACTCATAGTTTTGAAAAAGATAATAAATTCTTCCACAAGTAGTGATAGAGCTGCTGCAGGGTGGCAATTTAACTACAGAATGAGATACGCGCTTTGCAGAGAATATAACCAGACAAGAATACAATTAGCTGGAAACCAGTTGTGTAGACTCCCATACTGCAAAGAGACACATCACAGATGCAGACAGACTGTTGGCAAACTATCTAATTTCATAAGTTTAGCTACAATTATTTGCAAACCTTTTTCAGTTGTGCAGAGACAAGCCCCCCTTCTACCAGGTGAGGTGTGCAACTGCCTTGAGATTGAAAGTGTTTGCTGAGAGTTTGAAGGTGTTGCTCACTCAAGCTCAGGGCAACTATTTGGTTGCCACAACTGCTTGGTTACCACAACTGCTTGCTATCGGTTGTCAAATGTTAAAAATTCAATGCAGTCATCAGCCACCACTGTATTTTCTTGGTATTAAGGATGTTGCCGTCCTAGTTTTGCTCTAGTATGACAGAGCCATTATGTTTAGCTATCAAAACTACTTAGTTTGAGCTTGAAAATGGTACATTCAAAGCATCAACTCTGTATGCTGCAGTACTGGATAGTCAGTTAATATATCCAGTCTGACCAAATGACTGAAGGGAGTGAGCTGGGAGTGAGACCGCCAGCTGTCTTTACACATTTTATTTATCTGAATGAGTTCTCTGTAATGATGCTGCAGTCTGTATATTAGATCCCAAGTTCCCCAGAACTGATCTGTTTAGTGTGTTCTGACATCATATTAAATCCCCCAGCTGTGTGCCAAACTAGCACACAACTAACTGTAGAAAATGTTATCTTGTTTAATTCACTCAGCTCATTATTTCACTGCACTTCTCTGTGAAAGAGCATATTACAAACACGCTTTGCCTGCCACAGTAGGCTTTTTAAAAGCTTTCTCAGTGCACTTTTTTTTTTCTCAGTGGGTTCTATAGCTTAATAGTCTTTGAGAAGACAAAGTCCCCTCCTCCCCACTTCCCGCCCACCCTTCTTGTAATTTTTTGGAAGATTCTGGAAAGTGCTACCTCATCCTCTCTATAAACCCCTCTAAAATAAACCTTGAGGAACTCTTTACGTGTGACTTGCTGAAGTGTTTCCACCTCTGCTGAAACTAGATTGTTAAAGACTCCATGTCCATTTGTTCAGCTGCACTACACTGCAGCCCACTTTTAACACAAATGTTGAAAATGTCTTCTGTGCTTATGGTAGAGTCATTACCACTGCCACATTTTTTGGGGCCTTTTTTCTATATCTTCTGTGCAGAAGTGCCTCTTTTTATAGTTAAGGTCTCAAGAGTGATCAAAAAGAAAATCGGCATTCGAGTGAGAGAGCTTTCTCTTTTACGCACATGCACATGTGCACACACGTACACATCTGCTTGGAATTTGGTGGGGGCCAGCACTGCAAAAAAGGACAGAAAATGGCGTGAGGGCAAGCAGGAAGAAGAAGGGGGTGCATGAAAGGGAAAGAGATCAGTGGAAAAAGTATGAATGGAAGGGGGAAAGTAGACAGCGAGCAGTATGATGGTGCCCAGGGACTATAAACCCGGAGATGACGGTCTAAAATCAGAAGATCTGGAGTAAGCCTCATCAGAGCCCTGCACAAATGCCCTGAGAGTTCAGCACGCATCATGAACGCACACTTCAAAGGGCAGAGCTCAGGCAGGCCAGGAACAGTCTAGACACGCTCTTCCCATCACACCATCCAATACCCCTCTGTTCATTTTGGCCTCTCTCCACTTCAGGTTCTGTGTTTTTTTTTTTCCATCAAGGTGTCTCCCTCTGGATGTTGCTTTTTTTGGCAACAGTGACTGTTCTTCATTCATGGTCTTTTTGAGATCATGCAAATAAACTGGTAGATAAATAATAGCTGCTTTTTAGCCACTTTAGCAGTTTTGTGAGGCTTTTCTGCTAAATGCTAACACCAGTTGCTAAGCAGGAACAGGTATAGTGTTTCATATCTCTTATAAAAATGTAGATGTACAAGAATGAGATAAAAGGCCAAGCAGGTAAGGGGGGACAGGACACAGGCACAAACATGGAACATGAAACATTGTTTGACTTATGTACTTGGACCTTATAATACATCATCTGGACACAAACAAAAACCAAATCTCAGGACAATCTATAAAAATTTGTTATCACATATTACTGCCAGAAATCAAATATGAAAGCCAACACCATTACTGGGCAGAGTCATCCTCAAGGAACAATGACTGTGTGTACTGTGTATGAACTCAGATCGGAACTGATCTGGACCCAAGTGATGGATTGCTGATCACCTAAACCCATGCTGCTAAAAGGATTTTAAAGGAGAATCAAATCGTATAGATGGTGATATAATGAGAAAAGAAAAAGGGATAAGCAAGGAATAGGGAGTGAAACCTAGACAGAGTGAATGAGTAGCTCCCAGTGAGTAGCAGAAAAATCCCAGTGTTTTTCTCTTCCTCCCTCACCAGTAGTTCCAGTCTTGGTCTGATTGCAAGTGAACTGGACCAAACAAAACGCTGGCATTTAACTAGGCAGAATATTCCACTAACACCCACTGTCCTAATTCTGGATGATTTTGTCTCAGTTATAGCTCCATCAGTATTTCAACATTTACATTTTATGCCCTGTCTATGGAGTACGTTACCCAAGTCTGAGCCACTCTGTTGTAGTCTGGACTTAAATGAGAGGAAAATTTTCACAAACGTTTTTGACTCATTCAGAGATTTGTGGTGTACTCGAGTGAGTACGTCATCAACCACATGAAGCAACCATCAGACTCCAATTTCTGACATGTTGCCCCCCCCCGCTACCAGCCTTTCACAACCAGACTGCCATGTCCTGTGGCTGTCTACATACTTTAGGCATCACTTGTGGCCATATGTCTTTTAACAAAGACACAGAAACTTTTAAACCTCACAGATTTTCCCACTGAACCCAGTCCATCTTCATCACATGCATCTCCTAGTAACCCCACACTATCCACCTCTCATTCTGTCCCCTGTTCCCTCCCTCCTCTTTCCAATGAAAAAGACCCTCCTCCCATTCTGTTTTTTCCCCCCAACCGTGCTTTCACCAGAAGACATCTGGATTTCCATTGCAAACCATTACATGGTAACAGCTTCAGCTTTTATGATCTTAGCAAGAGAAGTGGCAAGTAGCAGCCATAAAACAACAGACATCCAAGGAGTGGTATTACAGCATGTTATGAATGGGTAAATTGTGCCCTTATGTTTCTTTCATGTAAGCTTTGATTTTTAAAAAAACAGTTGATTTTAAATATACCCAAGTAGTAAGTTCACAAGAAGTTCCCACTACTATACTGCGAGTCTCATTTCCAGACATTGTGTTTATCAAGACCAATAGCACTTGGGCACAAGCTGAAAAGTTAAGATTTTCCATAGGAGTGCTGCCAGATCTCAATTAAATGTTTTGATGAATCATAGAAGATGGAAAGTGTATCAAACAGGAGGAGGAGAAAGATTAGCAGTTAAAAAGATAAGTGAGGGAAAAGATGTGCACATGTATGGATTGTATATGCGTGTGCATGCTGCATGACTTGGAGTGCTTGTATAAGCATGCTTTATTCCCAGAAATCCATTAGGCTTGGTTTGCAAAACCTTGAAGGAAACCAGTGGGAACTGTTGATTAGTGCTTTTAAATGAAGTCTATGAGGTTCCAATCTTACTCGTGTCTGCATGCAGTTCCACCTGGCTTTTAATACTTCTCTTCATGCATAAAATAAACATGGGATTTTCTTAAGTGGCCTAAAGGATAGAGGTGAGAAGGATTGCTCATTTAGGCATAAAACACAACGGGGAAATAGTTTGAATATCTGAGATGGGTGCTCCTGGAATTCAGAGAGGCCTATTTACTGCACCAGGACATAACCGTATTACATTTGGTACTGACTTTTGTGTGGATCTGAGTATGTGTGAGAACATCTGCTGGGCAGATATGGAGATGGAAGTGCGATGATGAATAGTCTAGGGACTGTCGGGCAGTTTTCAGTCCTTACTTTTGTAAACTATATACATTAATGAACTTTTTCTCCTCTTTACTAATTTAACATTATATTAACTGGAAAGCTTCCTCCATTCTGGACTCAGTCATATGGGCAAGACTTTCGCCATCAAGAAATATGACAAAGACACAAAGTGCCTCCTCTCTAAAAGGTTAATATGAGTTGGAATCCAATCCCTCAAATTGCATTCAGTCAGCGAGGCAATGGAGCCAATGGCATCATGAGCAGTAAAGGGGAAAAAAATGACCACAGGCTGCTTGACTCAGCACATCTCACTGTTTCCAGCATTTCCTGAACATCTTGCAATGCTTCATACACAAAAAGTCTTATGAAGCTCAGTAAAAAGAAGAATTTTAAGAAAAGTTTGGAACGAGAACCAAGAACATTGTTAACTCAAGAGGGACACATGGTACTTGGATGTTTTGTGTATAAAGTTCAGAACATTCACATGCACCAGCCCAAATTAGTTAATCTGTTTTCACAGTTGGAAAGTAGCCTACAATTATATAAAATAATTGTACTGTAAACAACTTTTACTGTCTTAGAAATATCTAATGAAACCAAGAGCAGGTAAATGTCCTGGAGAATTCTCAGCGAGCAAGTCCCACCCAGTGACTAAACCAAACAGAGCACTAAAAGAAGTGAGAACATGTGTGATGTGGACAAACTACAGTGTGTGCTACATGTGAGAAAGTGCAACTTCAGACAGTGATTGGATCAGATTCTTCTGAAAGCAGGGAAACGATGTGTGAAAAGGGTTTTAGAATGAAGGCACAACGAAAACCAAAACTGCATCAACAACAGTATATACTGTATATCTTAAGGCAGGAAATGATTGGTAAAAGACTATTTAATATAATATTTATATGTAAACAAGTAACCTAAAATATTAATGAGTTGCAGGCCACTTGATGTTTC
This sequence comes from Tylochromis polylepis, assembly GCA_015107715.1. Lineage (NCBI taxonomy): Eukaryota > Metazoa > Chordata > Actinopteri > Cichliformes > Cichlidae > Tylochromis > Tylochromis polylepis. The sequence goes on along the minus strand of VVHJ01014697.1, from coordinate 84,591 downwards.
TGAATTATGAATCCTTTTTTAATATATCGAAGTTTGGGTTTCTATTATTTTATTGTTGGAAGTTTTAAATTCTTTTGTTTTGTAGGTTGAGTTTTGTTATCTTTTTAGTCTACTAATGCTGGGCCTCAGTGTTTATTGTATTATTTAAGTTCCGTTTAGTATTTATAGACTTTTAGATGCCTTTATGTTTAGCTCCCTCAGTGTTTCCTGTTTCTCCCCATTTCATTTTTCTGTGGTTGCGCCTTTGTCCTCTCTTTGTCCAGCTTTAATGCGAGTCTTCTTGTCTCTATTTATGATTAGTCTTTTGGCTAATTCCTATTTTACGTTAAAGGTCAGTTATTAGTTGTACTCTGTGGTATTTTTACTTCCCTAATTGTTGACATGTGTTAATTATGTTCAGCTCTTGTTCCCCTCCTGTCATGAGTTACCTATCATTCTATTGTTAGTACTATTTATACACAATCAACAGTGTATAAATAGTCCTGTCCTAGTCTTTTTTATTTTGTCTGTTAATGTGCTGGTAATGTTTCTGGTTCTTCTGTTTTCCCTTATGCCCTGTAACTTTTGGATTTTGGTCTACCTTTTAGATTTCTAATGAAGAGTAAATTTTTGGTTTCTGTTGGAATTCTATTCCTTCTGTGTTTTGCTCTTTGGGTCCTTAACAATCAACTCACCACCAAAACAATGTATCTAAACAAAATGGGACATCTTGCATCACCTTACACTGTGGCTAACTGAATCTCATTAAACTTGGGTGCATCTCTTCTCATCTCTGCCAAAAAAAAGTACAAACAGTTGAGTTAATGTGAGTGGGCCGGCAAAATTAGGTAACATAGAATCATCATCTACTAAACTAAAAGTTGGTGGGTCCCCGGCTGTCCATTTGGCATGCCACGGTATCCTTGGGCAAGATACTGAATCTGAAATTGCTTCTGATGTGATCAGCTTGTGAGTGTGTGAATGTTAGATAGAACGTACTTAAATGTAGAAAAAAGTGCTTGTGTGAATGGGTGAATGACACATGTTGTGTAAAGTGAGTTCTTGAGATGAAAAGCACTATATAAGAACCAGTCCATTTACCACTGGAAATTTGAAGTCCAGTGACTGAAGCTAGTTTTCCACAAAATTAGGACACTGTCAGTACATAAGGGTTGGGTTCTTACAGCGTGTCTGCATCAATGACAAACATCCACAAACAAACCAATAAGAGCACAATAATGACTCAGAATACCCTGGGGATACCATATGTGTCATTGGCAGATTGGGGTCAAACAACACACACACATGTGCATTCATAAAGAAATTAGAAATGGAAGGAAGAAGAAAAAAAATCAGAGTGCTTCAAATGCAAGGCACACCCTATTGACTTGCAACTGCCTTTATACAAATTTTTTATTCTTTACTCACATTTTACCACACATTTGTATCAACCAAAAGATGGATGTAGCTTCTGGTTCTGAAAGACGAAGCCAACATGGAGGTGCCTGAATTCTGCATTCTTTTTAATAGCTACCAGGGGGCAATACCTGTGCTGCAAAAAGCCCTCAGGCACTACATAAATCTAGAAAATAGTCCTCTTCTATCGCCTGAATGAACACATTCTTGATGATGCTATGGACTCAGTCACTCATTTTTGGTCATAGTAGATAGAACAGGAAGGAGGATTATCCAGGGTACGCTCACTGGCTAACCATTTACACAAGACAAGCCTTCCCAAACCCTTTGGTTTACATCAGGGTGGCTACATTCATCAATTATACTGTCTGTGATCTTAACTGAGTTAATTTTTTACCAATCCTGATGTGTCCTGGGAATATGTAGCAAACATAATGACAGTACATCCAATACTTTTGTAGAGATTTTACTCAAGATCACTAATGTCATTAATTTCATGAAGGCACCAGAGACAAAATTGATGTTCAGAGTCAATATGACCCAATACAGAAAGTGCCAGCTTGCCCGTGAAGAGACAACAAGACAGAGGATTACTAGAATTATTAGTAGACATCCTTCAGGACCATGCACCAAATTTTGAAGCACTTCATCCAATAGCTGTCAGGACATTTCACTAGATGTAAAGTCTGAAGGAATAATCGTCAGTGGACCAAAAACTGCAAAAGATATAATATACATTCTTTGGCATAAAACCAGATTGTGGTGTATGGGAATAGAAAGTAAATACAGAAGACATATCTGGTAATATACCTTTATATTATATACATACAGTTCATTTGAATTTGGAAGTTATAGAGTACTTGGTGTTTGTGATGTTGCCAGAGGGTTAAAAACCTTTTGGCAATAAAAGGAAAAAGAGTTTTACCACAAGCTTTTTTCCTTCCAACTTTGCACTTACAAGGAACTGCCTTTGCTTTATAAGCTGGCAAACAAAGCAACATAAAATGAGACACGATTTACAAAAAAAGAAGATTTGATCCAGATTTCGGGACTACCCCTTCTTACCCCTTCAGTGACATCACTAATGATTCAACCACACCACTTCAACTTATTCAATGTGGACATTTTTTTCCTCAACTGAGGCACAACCACCCGGACTGCAGCTGGCGTGCGTTTTATCTCTCAAACTCCCCTTCTAGCGCAGAGTGTAGCGTCTCTGATTAGCATATCCTGCTGGCTCTTAATTATTACAGCATGTATGTGATGTTTAATTTATGACATCACTTCTCCAAAGAGAACAAAAAAATAAAAACAGAGTGGGACAGAGAACAGCAGGACCAGTGTGAGCCAAGAGGGGCTGCATGCCATATGTGAGACTAAGGTAGTGCATCTGAGTGCTTGCTTGCCTGCTGAGTATACAGCCAGCCTGGGGCAAGGAGTGATCCAAAGTGTTTCTCAGCTGCTGACAGAGTCACTGGGGTCATTCAAGTTATATACAATTTATGGAAAAACTTTCATCTGAATCAACCTAAACTTGTATTCATTAATGAGAGCATTTCTTTAAATTTTTTTTTTTTTTTTTATATGCACGGCTGTCTCAAACCTCAAGCCTCAAGTATCTCATCAGAAGAAAAGCATTTCATTAAAATATAAGTATTTTTGCCAGTACTGGATAGAGAGTGGAAGAGAGCTGTACACATTACATGCATGCAGCAAAGAGCCGGAGCTGAATCAAACCCAGGTTGCTGAAATAATGAGTCAACCTACAAATAAGCTACCAGGTGGGAGACTGTGGTGCTCCGGTGATTGGTGCACTCTGCCTTCATGTAATAAACTTAACTAGGAGTGCATAAATTATCACTGTCAGAAAAGCACGAAATATATTTCCACATTAACATCTCAGAATTGCATCAGATAATGCTTGGCATGCTGTTGACTAAGGATGCCACCTACAACTCCCTTCTGAGGTGACCCTTGCCTCTGCTCTCTGAGTTGCTGCCTGTTTACACAAGAATGGAGCCGAGCTTGTCAAAACTCTGCAGAGATAATGAAACAGACTTTTTGGGAATCAAGTCAAAGGATTCAGTGCTGGCTCCCTTAGTGCAACAAAATCCACCAATAAAAGGAGACCATTTCTGAAATACCTTTGTAAACAAGCACAGCATAAATTTGTAGCCATGAGCCATCTTCAATTTGATCCCCTTTCTGCTCGATTCACTGCCTCCCTCTCCAACCACAGCTGATATTTTTTACATGGACGTTTGGTGCTAAATACACTGCTCAAACAAACTAAAGGAATGCAGATCTCAATGGGAATAGAAATCATGCTGAATGTCTATGATGATATGGACTGGGTAATAAAATAAATTTCATTTCAGAAACTCAAAGTTGTACTGAGTAGTTCCTATAGTACTGGGGGTCATGCAAACCTTGGATATAGCTCCTCAGACCATCACTGTCCCACCACCAAACTGGTCATGTGAACAATGTTGCAGGCAGCATAATGTGCAATATGGCTTCTCCAGACCCTTTCATGTCTGTCACATGTCAGGGTGAGCCTGCTGTCATCTGTGAAAAGCACAGGGCACCACTAGTGGACCTGTCAACTCTTGTATTCTATGGCAAATCACAATCGGGCTCCACAGTGAACACGGGGTCCACTGGAGGATGTTGCTATCCAGTTCCTCCTTGAAAAAGGGAGCGGACAGTGGTCCTGCTGATGGGTTAAGGACCTTCTACGGCCCTGTCCAACTCCCTTAGAGTAACTGCCTGTCTCCTGGAATCTCCTCCGTGCTCTTGAGACTGTCCTGGCAGACACAGGAAACTTTCTGGCAATGGCACATATTGATGTGCCATCCTGGAGGATTTGGACTACCTGTGCAACCTCTGTAGGATCAAGGTATCGCCTCATGCTGCCAGTAGTGACACTGACCCCAGCCAAATGCAAAAAGAGTGAAAAAAACAGTCAGAGAAGATGAAGAGGGAAAAAATGTCAGTGGCCTCCACCTGTAAAACCATACCTGTGTTGGGGGTTGTCTCACTGTTGTCCCTCTACTGCACCTGTTATCAATTTTTATTAACATGAAAGGAGCTGAAACACATTAACAACCCCTTCTGCTCCTTAACTGACTGGATCAATATCTCACGTTTGACCAACTCAATGCTATACTCTGATTAGAAAGTGTTCCTTTCATTTTTTTTGAGCAGTGTAGTTACTGAGCTGTTACTGGTAACACATCCTAATCATGTGTAACAGTTTAGCCTAATCAGGCAAGTTGAAAGGTTTAAAATTTTGAATAACAGGGAACAGAACACAGAATGATCCTGATAAAAAAAATCATCAGTAGGAATGAAAAATACATGTCTAGTTGGTTGGAAAAAACAAAACATGCAGACGCACCTTGTGATTTTAAACTCAGTGTGTGTACTTAGCATACTGAGGTAGACACACAAACAGTATTTCACAATTACGCAGCATTTTATCCTTCTGATTTCATTCTAGAAAAACTGAATGCCCTGAAAGGTCTTCCTCGGGGATTACCCTTCACACTCAGGGGAAAGGCATTTCTCTAGAGCACAACCATGCAGGCTGTTGTACACTGCCAGGAAGGGATTTGCACTCAGCTGATAACATGCATTTGGTGAGTTCATGACAATGTGTCAGTTGTGTAAATCTGGAGAAAAGATATGTGTTAGTATTTGTTAAAAGTATGCGAGAGTGTGCGTATGTGTGTGTGGGGGTGTGTACATTCATGCTTTTCTAGTTTAATCTGATGTATTGCTCTCCTGCAGGCAGCTGCAAAACACATTCACAGGTGCACAAGTATTATGCACTCATGATAATATTTATATGAGCTCGGTTCCAACTAAAGGCCAGTGGAAACTCTCTGTGTTTTGGGCACTCATATCATCGTGATCAAAACAAACAGCAAAAGACGGGGGAGCACCATGTGAGTTTATTTTTTTGTCTGTGTAGGTGCCTTCAAGCAGCCAGGAAAAGTGCATGCTTAGAAACACAAACTAGACAGACTCGTCCGAATTCCTGCGCTGGCACTTGCTATTTCCCGCTTCCCGTATTTGCGTGAAAAAGTAAATGTTATTGAAACTCAGTAAAGGGTGCCTAATTATGTAGAAACATGAAGATGAGGCCTTCAGTTTCGAGGCATAAACCCACAACTAATTGCCAAGGTTTGGTTTGTCTGTCGGCTATGACTGACAGGAGGTGAGTCCTAACATAACCAGAGACAACACAGTGAATGTTTGGAAACTTTATTCTGGAGAGTAAGCAGAAAGCAGCGTGAAGACACATAGTCTCGCATCATGGTGGAGTCTATGACAGACTATTTAGAGTCCACTGTGGTTAGCTGGGATGAAGGGGCATTGTACAAATGTGCAGCTTGTCCAGAAAAAGAGATTTTCAATCCAAATGAGACTTTTTACCTGGTTAAATAATAATTAAATAAATAAACTAATTAAAGCTTAACCACAGCAATGAGACATCATAAAATAGATTTGCTTTTCATCATTGATTAGAAATAGCAGTACTGAGCTCTAATGCAAGATTACAGTGAGTCACCAATCAGCTGCCAGGCCTCCCACCTTTTGAGTTCAATAAAATGGAAAATGGTCTGAAGAAGTAAGTGAAATATAAAGTGGTCTGCATTTTTAAGATTCTCCTGGGTTGACTTTGGCCCTTTCAAACAGAAATATGTTTATTTCCACTTTAAAAATGTGGGTACTCGGTTTCAGCTTAGAGAGTCTTGCAGTTTGCCCAGAGAGAGTCAGGTAATAGAGGACTTACCCCAAAAACGTTTCCCTATATTCAGGTCAGTTCAGTTCATTTCTGTTTATGTAACACCAAATCACAACAACAGTATCCTCAGGGCCCTTTTTATTAAAAGGCAAAAAACCTGCAATAATAGAGTAAAAACCCCAACAATCAGACGACCCCCTGTGAGCAAGCACTTGGCAATAGTGGGAAGGAAAATCTCCCTTTTAAGAGGAAGAAACTTCCAGTAGAACCAGGCTCAGGGAGGGGCAGCCATCTGTCACAACTAGTTGCGAGGGGTGAGGGAAGGGAGGTAGAACAAAAGACACTGTGCAAGAGAGCCAGACATTAACAATAACTTATGTCATAACTATGTCAAAATGACATGCCAAATAATCACACATTCAAGGAAGGCTATGCTAACGAAGCTTATTTCAAGACAAGTTAACTGAGAATTTGAGCATCTTCCTGAGAAAACTGTCTGGCACATGACCCAAAGATTACATCTGAAAGAATCAATGTATTTACCATAATACTGTATCAGTATTTAAGTCCTCCTTCTGTTGGACAGACTAGTAACTTGCCTGTACCATGTCTCTCCTCAGATCCTTGTAATTATGTGACAAGCCGCCTTCAGCAGTGAGAGAAGAACATAACACATAGTTATGAGCTGCCTTTCATAATTACAGTGACCACTACAAACAGCCGACAGGGTGGAGATGGGCTCGCAGGGCTGGGGAAGGAGACATGGTTAGTTAATTTCTTAGACGACAGGCGACAACTTTGGCACTTTAATTTTTGTTGCTCTGGCCAAAAGGTTTTATTTAAGGTGGTGTTAGATCTCTTCACACAGAGCACTGGAATCTAAAGACGATGTTGAATATGAGAGTTTATAAAAAGAAAAATTGCTTTGCCGTAAAAATGTTCTTCTGTAATTTGGTTAATTTAGCAAATTATACCTGAAAGTGCTCTTATTACATAGTCGTAATAACTATAATTTAGTCAGCCAAGACATAGTACAATTCTCAGCAGTATGTTAATGATGACAAGCAACTTCAACTTGTATTTATGTTAAAGCAAGTGCAAGTCTAATTGACCACACAGACCCCCCCCAAAAAAGGACTAATTGTAATGAGCTGTACTATGCACCACACTAACAAGGACAAGGCATGCCTTTCTATTTTCTCGTCTCTCCCCAAACCTCTCAACTGTTCCCTGACCCAGTGTTTTTCTGCTGGAGGTTTCTTCCTGTTAAAGGGGAGTTTTTCTATCTCACCTTTGCCAAGTGTTTGTTCACAGGGACTCCTCAGATTTTTTTTTTTTTCTGAGGTTTCTTTAATATAGTAGAGTCCTTACCATACAATCTATAGCACCTTGAGGTGATTGTTGCTGTTATGAACTGCTGCTATATAAATCAACTAAATAGAATTGAATAGATAAATAAGCTGACAACAGCATTTATGAGCACACGCTTTCGAAGAGTGTAAGCAGATGTCCTGCATTTCTTGAATAGCACAAGCTGGATCAAGTTCAGTATTGTTAAAAGAGGAAGGTTGCAGCCCTGTTGAGCCCAAGGTGCTACACAAGATCTCTGTCACAGCTGATAAACGAAAGAAAACCACATCTCGTCTGTGATCACAGTGCCAACCATTACATTGTCCTTTGAGCCTACCTGTTTCACACTCTTTGGCATGTAATTGCAAGTTATAATACACCCACGCGTCTGTTTCTTATTGTAGTTATTATAGTTAATGCCACTGACTGATTCATGGTTGACATCAATATGTTTGGCCTACTTCTTTTGCAAGAGAAAAATCTGTGCTTCCAAAATGTTTTCCAATACAGCATATTGAAGGAGATGAGCAGCAGCTGAAAGTATGAGCAGATAGGTAAGACTGACTCATTAAACACCAGCGCTTTTCCTTTCTGATGACAGATGTCGTTTTGTCTTTATGAGTGTGTAAGTATAAGCCTTCTTTCTCTCTAGACTTCTGCAAAATTTCCCCACAGTGTGCATGGGGAGATTTGCCATGATAAAATCTGGCACGGAAGGAGTCACACATTGTGGAATGGAAAATATGGTGTGCTGCTGTAGTGCATCGTGCCAAACAGGCTTTAACAAAAACAGCCTGCAACTGAAAAAGAAGGCACTTGGTTCATTTTATACATAGATTTAAAAAAAATATCAAATATATATATAAAATTTGCTACCAGCTTGTTTTGTGGAGTCTTGATTTAAAAAATTGTGATTTGACCCAGAGATATCAGTTGTGTTTGAGATGACAGATATACCTTTTTTGAAGCTTTTTCTCTCTTTCTTTATTCTCCTATCTCCCCCTTGCTGCTTGTGCACCTGAAGGAGGCTGATGTGCCAGTGAGCGCACAGATCAGAGAGCAAAACATGCAAGCAGACAAGCACTTATGTCGTACCTCTGATCTTTTTGTCATTTCCAGATCCTTGATCTGGAGTGCGGCATCCAATATTGTGTAAAAATCCTTTCTGTGTTTGGAGCTATGAAGAACTTTTGCCATTCTGTATATGACTTTGCTGCTTCTACCTCCTAAAGAAACTATGATTAAAGTCTAACCACAGAATGGGCTCCATTCTGTAATTTGTCTCCATGTCACAGTGCTGAAGGCCATTGTTTTGATGGAGGGTCTATGAAAAACTATTGTCTTTGCTTGAAATGACTGTAAAGCTCCAGGATGCAGGTTTGATGTATATGTAAGTCAGCTTGCACAAAGTTCACAAGTTCTTGATAAATGAAATGCGTTTGTTTATAGGGAACCTGAGGAGCTAGCTAACACAGAGTGGAAATTTTTTAAAACAAACTTAACCATAAAAATATGTATATATCTAAATATCTAAAAAATATCTGTATTATGTCGATATCTTCCATATTTAGAAGTGCCTCTCTATATTTTCCTTCCTTCCCAGGCAGTCGAGACATGTTGTAGTGACGCACATAACTGTAACGTCAACAAAAACATCAAACTATAAGCTACATGCAAGCATGTCGCTTGCATGTAGTTCTTCCTGTGTGATATATATATAATCTTTTCAGCTTTACTCTTCTGCTACAAGTTATGTGAAAGCAAGAACAAATATTAAAAAAAAAACACTAAACAAACTATTTGGAAGACTTTCTTACAAATTATCCATCCATTCATCCAATTCTCCATATCCAGTTCAAGGTTGCGTACTCACAAATTTTCTATAAGATAAATGGGGACAAGACTTAGGTTATATTGCTTTATTAAAACTAATATGCAATTTCATTAAAACTGTACCCTGCCTCTCGCCCTAAGATAGCTGGGATAGGCTCCAGCCCCCCCGCAACCCTGTAAAGGATAAGCGGTAGAGAATGGATGGATGGATGGATTAAAACTGCTTACAGTAGGAACAATCAAAGAACAAATTTGCTCCTAAGAAAATATATTTCTTAGTGGCGCTTGTCATGAAAAGACAAAGAAAAAGAAAAGAAAGAAAGTCACTCTTTCAGAATTGGTAGTGCAATTTTTTCCCCCCAAAGAGTTGATTTGCCATTAGGTGAGGCAAATCAGCTGCGCAGATGATTATCACTGAATCACTGTAAAACTGTGAAGGAGATTTATGGGTGTATTCTAAAATTCAAAAATATTTTTCTGTTTCAAATTCACTTAGCTGTAATAGGAATGTAAACATATCATTCCAGCACACTTTAGATGGAGATTACTGTTTAGGATTAAGGTTGTGGTCAGGTTGGACACCATAAAACGTGACTGGTTAGGGCCACTGATTCGTTTAGGGTTAGTTTCAGGTAAGGAGAAACACATCAGTCTGGAATCAGACTTTACTTCCCTCACAATCTACTTTTGTGACTAGTGAATTCTAATGTTTACCCTTCTTGGAGCCATAGTACAATCAATGCCAACCCGTTGAGAAAAAGCACAAATTACATGCAATTTGCTGCAATCAGGTGTTAACAGTTTAAAAGTGCATGTCGGTGTGTGGGTTCAGTTGCAGCAACTGGCCTGCTGTCATACACAGTTTTAAATGCTAAGCTCTGACCTAAGTAATCCTACTTTTTAACCTCCAAACTTAAATCCTTTTTAATGAGATTTAATTAAAGGTCAAATCAATGTGTGCCAGTCAAATTCCACATATATTTATGGGCCCATCTGGCAGGTACTGTAACTAATCTCAACATGTGACTGCAGTTTCTGCAGTGCTGCATGCTTTAAACTAGTGCTATATGAAACAGCTGGTGCACTCTGCTCATAGTATATGTTTACGGAGGAAACTGTCAAGCAAGGATGTCTGTGAAGGTTCTCATTCATCCAGGTCATGGTAGTCTAAGGAGCTTGGAAAGAAAAGCGTCTGGACTTCTCTAAGTTTCTTGAAAAACTGCTTTAAGCAAGGATGTGGAATTTCTCAGCTACTTTTCTTTTTTTCAGCTACAGTCTCACCATCTTTAGGTGTCACTAACAGCAGATGACAATTAAAAAAGAGAGCGGAAAAGCTGGATGATAATAGTAATAATGATAATAATAGTTACAGGTTCTCATACTGTCATAGCTCGCCTGACATTTGGTGTGTGTGTGGAAAAGAAAGCGTGGAGAAACTGATAGAAACACTTGAGTAGTAAATCATAATTTCCTGTTTCAGACACTGTAGCCTATCTTACGTCTCACAGGGACTGTTTTTTAGCAAATGATGAAAGTCAAACTCAAATGAAAGTTAACCAGCAGTGTGCCAGCATCAGCGTATCAACATCGTTTTGGTTAGGAGGCAAATTAAGTAAGCACGTGATGGCCTTGTTCAGGAGTAGTTTGGAATCTCTGAGATTAACACAGTGTGGGCAAGTGTGGTGTAGGCATGAACCCACCCTAAATATAGGGCTCGGGCCATAATTTGACCCATGTTACCACATAACGGTTACAGTATATGGCTAAGCGGTCAGTTTAGAAATACTACTTTATACTTAATGTAAATTTTTACCCCACTTTTGAGAACAAGCTGTACGTTTCAAACAACAGAGGGGGAAAAAAATGAATGTCTTTAAAACCAAGGAGTTTTTCCATGTGGCCAAAGCGGTTACCTGAAGCCAGAGAGGATCTGAGAGAGGCCATCTGAGAGATCTTTCAAAGGTGCTGAACTAATTTAACAAGCTTAACAGCCTTCAAGTAAAGCTGTTACTCTTAAAAATCCTACAGCGTGTAACATAAAACACTTCCAAGTCTGAATTTAAAGGTCTAACATAAGAGGGACCACATTCAGACTCATCCTTTCCTATCCTATCCCACTTCACAATGTGACATCATGGCATGGTTTCCAATGTTGCTGCTTGTTTACTCTGCTTAAAACCAACTTTTACTGGGCAATTAATAGAAGTCTGCCCCCCACTGGAGGAGGCATGTGACAGCTTATAAAAGACAGCTGCCATTTTTGGCAGTTCTTGAAACGACAAAAAGTTTGAATCTCATGCTACATGCAGCTCTACAAAAAGTGTTATTTGGTGAATATATGGCAGTAAGTGTTGTTTTCTTGTGTGTTGCATTGTTTGTCTCTCTATC
>VVHJ01014697.1:51209-65246 GCA_015107715.1 Tylochromis polylepis | reverse complement strand
AAGAAAATTATTTTAAAAAAAGTAAAAAAAAAAAAAAAAAAGTGTGTAATTAGAGTCTTGAGTTACAGTTTTGTGAATAGACTCGTGATAAGAAGCAGTTTCATACAGTGATGTTCTAAATGAAGTCAGGCAGTAGTGCAGGAACCCCAGAGTCTAGATGCTAGTGGTAATAATGTAGAGTTAGTAAAAGGCTCCCTGGACACCCAGAAGGACGAGGTGGTGATGGGTAGGGAAAGGAGGGCTGCATTTTACGTGGAAGAAGAATACTTAAAAAAAAAAATAATTAAATTTAAAAAAAAAAATAAAGGCTACTTAAAGAGCAGGAAGTGATTGGTCTTCAGAACACAGACAGAAAGGATCTCCAGACAAGCACAGTTATGTCAGAATTGTTAAAGAAGTGAGTTTGACAAAGTGGGAAAGCGAAAATGATGAAAAATAGAGCAACAGAATGGGATACAGCAACACTTTGACACATAGAAGAACAAAAGCAAAATGTCAGTGAATAGATCTTCCTCAATGAAATTAACCTGAAGGATCATTTCTTCAAGACTTCAACACTGTGCATCTTATCATAGTTAGCAGCTGATTTTGATCATTTATACTGCAACTGTCTGTCATTCCTGAGATTTACTCATGCTTTAACTTCTGTTCACCAACAGGCTTGATGTTGCTCAACTGTGACACTGGTTAAAGTGTCAGCAGGAGATGAATTGATGGTTGACTTGGCTGTCACTGCAGCTTGTTGCGTGTTATCTGGCACCGCGATGAGATGACAAGGTTTTGTTTTTGTGCAAGTTTCATATAAAGACCATATTATGAGAAATTTGACTGATAGTTTATATATTCCTATTGTTTTCATGCCTTTTCACACTTCATTGGCTTGCTTTTAAAAGAAAAACAAACTTTGCTCATTCTTTTCTCTGTGATTTCCATTCTCATCATTGACAAGCTTGTGTGTGTGTCTTGAAATGATGCTTTCATTTACTTCTCCTTAGCCATTCCTTTGAATGTAAACATTCCAATTTAGAAATATAATTGGATTTTTATTGCACACACAAAATATAAACCATGTTCAACCACACATATGTCTAACCACTGTATTATTGAATATGTGGGCTGAGTGGGACTATTTCTTTATGGGTCATTGAGATCACTAAAGATGATGAAACACCTTCTTGGTGAGAAAACATTACACATATGGATTGATTCCCATCATTAGCTGTGAGGCACAGCAGCTCAGTCGAAGCAAATAGGTTTGATAGGCAGCGCTGGATAGTTCTCAACAAAGACAAAAGCATCATTATTGTGCAGGATTTCATATTTATTATTCTGTTTCATTGCGCTGTCCCAGTGTGTTGGTGCTGGAGCTGTTATTTGTGAGGCTCTGCGAGAGGAAATGGTTCCGTAATGTCAGTGCTGCAAGGCTCTCCTTTATCATGAATTTCTCAGCAGTGAGCTATTAAAACCATATCTGCTTGTGGGAGAGGCAGAATGAGGGGAAGGCTTCAGTGCAGACAAAAAAAAAGAGGATAAAACAGGCAGTCTGTGTGTGGAAGAAGGTTGCACACAGAGATTAAAAAATAAAACAGAAGCTGCAGAAAAAGACAAAACCACAGTGGGCGGAGTGAGAAAAGACTTAATAAGTGAGAGATAACATGGATCACATATGCACTTCAAAAGTACCAATTCTGTACTTTTTGGTGTAAAATGAGAGGTGCACAGTGGAATCTTGACTCAGTTTTTCCATCTGAGTCTGTGGTGGACGGCAGACAATGATTTATCTTCAGTGCTGTGAGCTGCAGCGTGGAGACAGTGAAGTAAACCATATGGCATTCCCACTGTTAAAGCAATAAGAGTGAAGCTAAAGTACAGAGCATCAGACTGCACTGAAGAAGCTCAGGTCAGGAAAACTGTTGTCTGGATCATCTTTCAGGTGTGTGAATCTGTGTGTGAATCCTACCTACTTGTCATTTTTTTTAGTGTCTTGTCATTTTGCAACTAGGCTTGGGCTGTTGTTTTATATTTTAAACGAAAGTCTGACTTATTTGAGCAAAACCAAAGGAACAATGGCAGTGGATACGTAAACAAAAAGATCCTGGGCTTCTCATTTCCTCCTCTCCCCCTATCTTCCCTGCTGCTTTATCCTTGTGTAGCTTTTTCAGCTGGTCACTGGGTCAGTGTCCTGAAATGTCTGGGACTGAAGCTGGCGGATAAAATGAAACTGATACTGGCATGTGAAGTCATTTACAGACTAAACACTGGCCTTTGTTGCCTTTGGAAGTTGTTGCCTAAGAAAACAGTTTCTTATGATCTAGTCATTAACTAGATGTACTGTGTATTGCTACTTGGGATTCACCGATTGTTAAATTCAATACCAATACTGGTGTTTAAAAGAACAATGTAGGTGATACCTGAAACCAATTAATTTTTTTTCTTTTCTCAAGCTTTTGTTTTTGTGCTCACTTATTCCCTTTCTCTTCAGACATGTTTTAAAGATTTTCCAGCTCATTTAGCTTGTGCAAAAGTAATGCAACACAACAAATAAACTTCCACCAATGACATCAATAAATACCATTTTTCTTTTGTTTTCTTTTTTGTCAGCAGAGCAAATATCAGTTGATGCCAATATTGGGCTCATACTTTGGTTCATCCCTAGTTGGATCTTTATATAGTACAACCCTGCTGAAGACATGATGGTTGCTATTGCTAATGCTAACAGTAGCAAAGACAGCTAGACTTGTAACTTGAGCTGAATTTCACAATCATATTACCTTACCAGTTAGGTCAATAAGCTGAATCTGTTATACCAATCTAATTTTCTAAGATTAGCTTTTTGTTAAATCAACCCCAAAACTCTGAACTGTAACGGTACACAAACCAGAAACAGATTACATTCACTTTAAAAGGTATGTCTGCTGCTACAGCAGACACATTTCAAAAGGTACAATGTTTACTTTGAAGAAAAATAGTCTAGGTTTCCAGTTTGTTTCACACTTTTCACAGCTTCACTACCGGCTGCTGAGTAGTTTGCAGTATTTGCAGACAAGTCACTGTCTTCCATGCAATCTATTGGCAACTGCAGTAACCTGCTAGCAATCAAAGCAAAGAGGCTTTTGGTGCAGCACCAAATACCTGTTTGTTATCAGTTTCACTCTATCAATTGTCAGAAACTAGAGACCAAAATGTCACACAATACACACTCGTCTCTAGGGACTGGTAGTTACCAGGGGGTGACTGATGCTTTTATCATCAGGTTAGCTTTCATTTACTATTAAGGTTGATTTTTGGTCATATCATGTAGATTTTGAATTCATTTTCTTAGCTGTTTACTGAAATTAAAGTTACACTAACAACAAAAGTACAAGGATCACACTTTTTAATTTTTCCCATTGCTGCAGTTGCATAAAATCAAGGACCTAGCCATGCAGTCTGTATGGTTGTTTTAAAGAGCTAACTGAATTAAAGCGAGGTTCAGTAATAGGATGTCACTGTCAGTTTGTGAGATTTCTTCTCTCCTTGATATTCCATGACCAACTATAAGTGGTATTATTGCAAAGTGGAAGTGTTTAAAAACCACAGCAGTTCAGCCACAAAGTGGCAGACCATATAAAGTTGGGTCACGTATTGCTGACCCACATGGTGTATAATAGTCACCAACACCCTGCTGACTCAGTACTTGCAAAGTCCCAGACCTCCTCTGGCATTAACTTCAGCACAAATACTGCGCGCTGGGAGCTTCATGACATGGGTTTCCATGGCTGAAAAGTTCCTGTCGGTGTAATATGTTGTGGCCCAGTGCTTCTGTTTATATAGTGTATGCTAACAGGGACTTTCACATTCACTTGGTATCGAGTAGTAGGTGTAGGTGTTTTTTTTTATGGTCAATGCAACGCTTTGCCACAACTTAAACCTCTGTCTGAGCCTTACTGCAGTGCATGTAGAGAAGTGTGATTGGCAAGAAACCAGTCTAATTATGGTTTACGAGTTAATTAAAGTTGTGGAGATGATTACCATCTTGGTTACTGGCATCCCATTCAGGTATGTGCTTGCATTAGTTTACACATGCATCTGCAGTAACATGTGCCATTGCAGTGTGTATAATATGCTCAGTCTAGCATGAGCATAATGCCTACAGTATGATTCTCATGTCTGGTCACATGAAACCCAGAAGCAATAGCTTAAGGTCAGTGCTGATGGAGGTGTGTTCATTTTTTTTCCTTCATGCTCTGGATCTCATATGTTGACACATTTGCAGGAGTTGCATTTTGATCAAGGTTTCATATCTTAAGACAGCATCTGCAAACTTAATAAAAGATTTATCACTTTTATGGGATTAAATGTGAACCATTAAGGGGGAAAGAAAAGGATGGCAAACAATCTCATATAATTAGTGAACATTAGTATTGATTAGATTTTTTTTGTCAGAATCTAAGCCTGTTTTAAGATAAATCTTTCTGCTTCAGATTGTAAAGCAAACTGTTCTAACTTGCTGAATGAAAAATATGGAATAATAACAATAAATGTTTAAATGAGGTGTTGCAGAAGGGTAAGTTACAAAGTTAAGTTAGTGAACTGGATAATATCCACCCGCATGAGTCATACCAGTCCAAATATATCTTATGTGTAAAACCCTTGAGGCTACTTGGTTGTGTGTTTTATTGGTTATGAATTCTGCTTTCAATTTTGAAGTGTAGGAATGTCTTACATCTTCCTATTTTTAAAGTTACATAGTCTTGCTTTAAGTAATTAAAGTCAGGGCCCTAATTGTAACCTGCTGTACTCACAGTGTGGCTCCAGCTTCACAACACTTGGCTTCAAGTTTTATAACAGAATCAGGTGAAATAAAAAAAAAAAAAAGCCTCCCAGACCCTCCCCATCTGTGATGCGCACTAGGAGGGGGAAGTCTCTCTTTGGGCATTCTTGTTTTTGGCTGTGCTGATTTCCAAGAGGAGCCAGGGTCGTCTTTATGACTGCTAATTACTTCTTGTCCTCAGCGCCAGGTCAAGCATGTGCCTGGAGAGTTAGGCCTCACTTCAGGAAGGGCTGGAGGAGGAGGCAGTGAAAGAGGGAAGAATGTTAATCCACCCCACCACCATGAAAAAGTCCTAATTCAATGGTCCGGCACCCCTCCTCCTGTCAAATGAAATGTTGCTGTCTGGGGTCGCTAAGTGTTGTCACAGAGACTGTGTGTGTCTGTATGTGTGGTGTTTGTGGAAGTAGATGGTAGATGGATATTTAGGGGAATGGGATCCACCACAGTCCTGGCACGGAGCCGAATGTGGATTAAGAAAGTGGCACTCGAGCTACTGTTTGCATAAAGAGAGAAAATCTAAAATAAAAAAGGAGTAGTTAGGTAGGGAGGGGAAGATTTATAAAAGAGCTTTCTGCCAGCTTCTTTGTATAACAGTTTGTTGCAATGTAATGTTTCGCCACACCTTTCAAATTAACTCAGACTTTATGAATTCATTATACTTTATTACACTGTGACATCCTGTGCTTGACAAATAAAACCATAAACTGCTTTTTTTTAGCATGTCACGTCAAATAGCAATGTAATTTGGTGATTAATTTATGTATCCAGTTTACAGGGTTTTTTCTTTGTACAGGGATTGGGACGCACTAACTACAGGATTACAGGCATTCTCAAAAACCAACAGAAAGTTTCATGGAAAGAAAAATTTTGTGTTCAGGTTGTAGTTTTCATAACTGAGAAAAGATCCATTAATCCTGTTAGTTGTTAACTATATTTAACATGTGAAACCCTTAGTTGCATTATAATAGAATCAAATAGAATTTGTCATTGGTGGTGGATGTGGTTAAAAAAAAGAACTATGAGAAATGAACACGCATATCTATTTCACAGTCTCACTAATACTACCGGGTGTTCTGAGTGGTGGCAGTGCAGGTTTACTTTTGAGTCATGCAGGATTCATGTGGCATTGCTTGCTTCACATCTTGAATAGTGCTTCAGTGTTTAGTGGAAGCATGTGCAGGTAACATGAGAAATATAATATTTTTATTTACACTGTAGGAGTTCCTGTAGAATGCTAAAGCTTAAGGAATGCCATTTACCATATTTGTGTGACATCCACTTGCATGAAAGCAGTAAAAACAACAACAAAAGCCCTACAGCAGACCCACTGGGTGAGCAAATGTACACAAGACCGTGTCATGTAAACAGTTTTCTGTGTATTTGTGGAGAACCAGCCTCTTGGATGTGAGGGGCTGTGGTCAGGGAGAAAATTATTTTTAGCATCCAGCACCTCAGGTGTTGGTCTCTTGAGGGATCTGCCATGATAAGTGGGTAAACATCTCAGGTTAACAAGGTGGGATTGAGAACCATACCTGTGGCTTAGGATGTGGTCACGACGGCTTCTGCTGAAAGGTCAACTGCCAGTGACAGAAATCTGTGAATGAAAGTGTGTATGTGTTAACGGATGACGGAAACATAGGTGATAATGTTGGTGTTTGTGCTCTGAAGAGTCCGAAAAGATTGCTTTATTGAAAGAGACGCGCTTTTGGCTGATTCTCAAATGGGTTTTTCAATAAGGCCTTTATTTTATAGCTGGTGTATGATTTATTATGCTTTCCTTTAGTCTACTCCCTTCTCTTTTAATCCTATTGGCAGGCTCCACCTTGGCTCACCTTCCTGAGGTTGCTTTAAGAACCAGGAGCATCCATAACCTCACCTGAAAACCAAAAGGATTTCACATTAGGGTAAAAGAATAATATAAGAAATTGACTTATGGATGCTCTGAAGTGGATATGAAATAAAGCTGTCCTGATGCTCCCTTCCATTTTGCTAATCCACACTGACATTTGATCATGTCAGTGTGGATTAGCAAAAGCAACACTCCTTGGAAAGGGTCAACTGGGTGCTCCTTACAAACGTCCCCCATTTTTTCTCCCTTTGGTACTGACCTGGATGTTATTACTAAGTTGTTTACTAAGTTAAATATTTTATCTAACTTGTCAGTATTTGTCTGTGACCTAATAAAATGGCTTGTTGGAAACATCTCATAAGTGGAGGTAGTGTATCTGTTTGTGTTCATACTTCATACAAAATAATAAAAAGGGATGGCGTTAAATTACCCCTACAATCTAGAAGCACAGACTGAAAAAAATAGGCTTTTTTTTTTTTTTTAAATCAGTGAGTTAAAGTTGAATTTAGCGTTTTTACCTGTCACCACCAGAGTCTGGAGCAGTGGGGAATAGCAAGGTTGTGTCCAAATAAGGAAACGAGGACAGTGTGTGGTACAAAAAGATTACATGAAGATGTATGAGGAGGGGGGATGGAGGTTGTGGCTTGCTGGTTGAAACAGTCTGATAATCAAAGACACCGCAGTACGCCAACACCTGAGCATTACTAATGGATTGCAAAACTGTGTACTGGCTTTAATCTGACCACACTACTAAGCTGCATCATTTAGACAGTGGTCACTGTGTCAGCTGTGAGATAGTTATTTCCATCCCTTATATAGACTGCCTCTGCGCAATTATCAATTGAGCTGTCTGCCAGTGAGCACCGTTAGATGTTGGCAGGTTAAAGGGAATGACAATGTTGGGGCAAAGAAGTCTACTGGGGAACTTTTGGGGTTGTTTTAGGAAAGAGCAAAAACAGAGAGATTTGCATTTTGTGGTCCCTTTCAAAAATTGTAGCAAATAACAAAAATGTTTCTGTGTTTAATGTGTCAGCCTTATAAATATCTTCCTGTGTGGTTAATAATGGATTAGAGAGGCTTCGGATGGATATTTTTGATGAATAGATTGCGCTTGCTAATACCATTTAAGAAGTGTGAAGATACAGAGTTAAGAGAGAAATCCTTGTTTGTTTCCCCCCCCAAACATTTCTCACATTATGGTCTGAGGAATCACACAGATATTGAAAGCAAATGCAGTTTTGCTACTGTAAAATTTATAGGTACCATTTTTAAAGTTATACCTTAGACAGCAACAGCTTCCCTAACCAGAAAAAAAGAGTTAAAGCATTCTAAACTTTTTCAACTCTCCTACAGGTGTACTCTGGAGGTTGACCAATGTATCAGCAAGCTGATATTACTGGCCGATATTATCTAATTGCCAGTCTGTTGGTATCTGCGTTTATAACAGTTGATAAATGAAAAATGAAAATGAAATCAAGAGATAGGAGAAACACCCTTCAACCATGTTAGGAGTCTGTCCACCAGAGGGCACTGCACCCTCCCTGTTTGTATTGCAAAACTCTGCTGCCACAAACACAACAAGCAGCTAATCTGAACAGAGTCGAGTAACACAGAGGGTAAATGGATAAATAAATATCTACACATAATGAATTTTATGGAAACCTGTTCATGTTTCGTGTGTCTGAAAAAAAAATAAAATCAGCAGATATTTTGAAACGTATTGGCCTTAAAAATTGGTCTATATGATGATAGGTGGACAAAGTTGTCACAGGCTTTGTTCCCTTTGTGGTGCGTGACTCCTTCAGCAGGAATAGGCTCTGCTGACCTTTTGTTCATAAAGCAATAATGATGCGATAACGATGTAGAACACGAATGTGGATTAGTGATCTATCAATGAGGAAATCTGTACAAGAAGCACATTTCCATTAGTGTGATATATCATTACTCTGCTGCCGAGCTCTGAAAGTGAGCCTCATTAGGTGAACCTCTGTCATCATGACTGAATGATAGACACTTTCTGGCTGCTGGGTGAGCTGCTGCTTCATTGTGAGCTGATGACAGACGAAGCTCGTCGTGTTTAGACCCTTCACCCGCACAGAGGCTCTGTCATCCTGTGGGTTTGGACTGACAGGAATATGAGTGTAGTTATCTTTCTGACATACTTACAGGCTTGACTAGTTAGGGTTTTAAACAGATGGGTGAAGTGGGTGTGAATGAGCTGCTATCACAAATCCCTTTAGCCACTTTTGCCTAATATGATCCCAGCACAACAACACATTGTAAATCAGACACAACTTGAATCTTACAATTTTCTCGCCTTTACCAAGTAATATCTGAACTGGAAACAGATGCTTCAGCCATTTTGCTTTGTGTTTGTTGCCAAGCCGATGTTTTAGCAAAACAAGCAAACAAATAAAAACAGTAGGATTTTTATTTTACTAATTGTAGCCTTAGACCTCAGCAGTTCGGTTTACTTAAGCCTTTGTATAAGATAATGTCGGAAACATGCAATCACACCTACGAGGATGAGGAGGAAGTTTTTCTTTTACAAAGTCTGCACAGCTGCAGAGGAACACGTGCATCCAAAGTGCTCTTAAATGGAAACTTCTGTTTAAGAACGACCCCCCCACCCTCCCTTTTTTTTCTTTTTAATTGATCTGCTCTGCACGTGAGTCATGTGTAATGACATCCAGCTGGAGGTTGTTGTAGGGCAATGGAGAATGCACTCAAAGACTATTTAGAGATGCCTGTTCACCTTTCTTAGCAGCCCTTTCGCTCTTAGATGGATGGGACCATTGAAAGTTTTTTAAACAGCGTGTGTGGTCTTTGTAGACCGAAAAAGGCACAGCTTTACCTGTGTGTGTGTGTGTGTGTGTGTGTGTGTGTGTGTGTGTTTTTAATCTTGTCTAGTGGGTTGGCCCTTGGTATTCACATAACAATACAAAAATGTTTTATTTTTTTCTTTCCTAACTCTACTGCCATAAACCCCTCCTGTTGTCCTATTTTTAGATTGTCCTTTCAAAAATGCAGACAGCCCTTGATCCTCAGTCATTATGTGACCGTCCCCATAGTCGTGACCCTGTGTGCTATTGTCCAGAACCTTTCTTGGGCAATGCTTGGTACTAATGTGTGTCACTGGGTAGCTTGCTATCTGTGCATCTGGCTGCAGGAACAGCTGTTTGTCCTGGGTGGTTTTGGCATGTGACAGTGCGGTCCAGGGTCAAACCCCATGTCACATTGTTCTGACCTAGTGTACTTCTGTGGTGGCCTAGTTACAGCTTGGACAACCGGCTTGAGAGTGTGCTAATTGCATGGTTGTGGTCTAAGGGAGGCAGCAATAGATTTAACATAGCAGGGAAAGAGATGGAAGGATGGGTTTTGGTGCAGCAGAAACCAGTGATCATGGGTGATCTATAAATGGACATGTCTCTGTTTAGCGCCTAAATGGATAACAGAAATCTTCACTGAACCACAACAGTGGCGTCTCCTGCTGAGTAACTAGTGCTTCTAAGTCAGCAAAGGACAGAAAATAGATTGAATGCGCCATAATTAAGGCTTGCTTAATATGCAGAAGTTTGGAGTTGCTCAAACTCTGAAGTGGCATTGTTTTAGCAATGCACTGGCCTGTATAGAGACTAACCAAATGCTCCAAAGTTAAGCTTGTTGAATGTGACTCTAATGTCCTTTTTGTGTGTCTCTCTTTCCTCTCTGCAGTGGAACCAGCAGACCTCTTGAAGATTTTAGATTTTCACAGTTTACCCGAGGGTGTTACGAAAACAACGGGTTTGTGCTCACATAGAAGGTCATCACAAGGACCTGATGTGGCTTACAGAGTATCCAAAGATGCCCAGCTCAGTGCCCCCACCAAACAGCTGTACCCAGGTAAGTATATGACTCAAGCCACTTTTCATACTGCACATGTTCAACTAAGAAGTAATTTAAGAACCTGCATTGAAGAATTTCTCCTCTTTCAAACATGAAACACATAACACTAAAATAACGCCAAATCACATCAGCAATCACCTCAAGGTGCTCTATATTGTAACGTAAACACCCTACAATTATAGAGAGAAAACCCCAACAATCAAACAACCCCCTATAAGCAAACACTCGTTGACATTGAGAAGGAAAAACTCCCTTTTAACAGGAAGAAACCTCTTTCTGCTTAAAGACATTTTCCCAGGTTTTAAAGTTAAAGTCTTGCCATCTGTTTGGCTTTTGTGACCTTTAATTCTACTTCACATTAAACTCCAAATATAATGTTTTAACTTGGCTGGAAAGCATTTTGCATTTACTCCTGCCCGCCTGTTCCTTTCTCCCCCTAAAGGTAGCAGTTTTGTTGGTTAGTATAAGTTGATAATTTATGTCGACTCTACCTTTATCTTATGGATTTTAGAATGGGTGTGCCTGCTATTTAATCTTTAAGTCCTCTGCAAACATGTTGATATCTTGCTAATGCATGTGCAAGTGCATCTGTATTTTTTACTGAAACAAACTGCCTACCACGTGTGGACACTTTTAACAAATGTTGGTAAAAGAACGATAATGAAAGTGCACATCAGATGCATTGCCATCAAGCCCTGTAATATTTAATGTCACAGCAGGAGAAGCTGGGTGATGAAAAACCAGTGAAAATATGGTTGGTGGATGGGAGGGAAGCCTGGGTTTCCACTTTTCTGTGTTCTATTATGCTGACGTGGCTTTGAGTTACTGCTATATACTGTGCTGCAGTGCTTATTTCCTTTCTCCCCTCCCTGTCCTGCACTCTTTCCTTGCTCTTCTCCCTCCTTCTCCCATTTTTTCCCTCAAGCGTCATCATTTCTACCTCTATCATTTCTCCTAGACTGCTTCTGCCTCGCAGTGTTTTCTTCCTTTGTCTTGCTTAACCGTCTTTGCTGTATATTTATTTTTTTCCATAAAACATAAATAAAAAAAAACACCACAGTTTAAAAAAAACATAGTTTTATGACCCAGACAACCAATTTCTGAAAATGACTGTGATTGTTGCCTTTCCTGCAGCTTAAGGATATAAAAAGCCGCCAAGGTCTAGATATAGTAACAAGAGAGAAATAATATCCCTTCCTGTGCGCTGAGCTTCCACAAAGTTTAGATTGGATGGCAACTCCATTCGTGGTCTTCTCAGATGCTACATTGGCCTTGGTGGACCTTTGATCCGTGGCATAACTCTTCCTAGGGGCTTAATGTAGAGCTGCAGGGCTCCTGTGGGCTGCATGCCCTTACATGCCCTCCAATCAAACAAATACTGTTCACTTTGATGCTTTATGACAGCATGTCCCCATATGAGTCTCTGTTTAGACACACATGCTGTAATTACACACATGCTATGCTGGATTATCCAAAATAACAGTCTACATAAAACAAACCAACTGGAGGAATTCGCAACAGGCACCGCACAGTCTTAAGGTGCAAACAGACTAACTAGCTGTCTTTGGCTTGAAGGCTTTAAAATTCACTCACAGTGTTTGTGATGTAGCCCTCTCTTGCCTTTATGGTGCAAGAACATAGAGCTAATATATTCCAGAAGGCAGTTGAGGTCATTTTATCCAGTTCTTTTTTCCCCTCTTTAACTAAGTTTGCTACTTTAGTCTGGAGGTACAGTTTGAGTTATGACTTTTAGTCTGGAGGTACAGTTTGCTTTAATTATTGAGAAGGTACAAAAAAAGTCACATATAGAAAATAAAGGCATGCAAACACACTTGTTTTGCTTTACAATAACGGTATTAAAACAAAAAGCACGGTAGCACCGACTTAGATCACACCGCCTTGTGACCCTATAGCCACAGACAGCTTGTGATGATGTGTTGGAAAAGAGCAAGTGCAGACATGCACTCATTAGGCAAACATGTGGAAGAGATGATTCATTTGAAACTTCTGAGGCACTCTGAACAGAAGAGACCTTTCTTACCTTTATTAAGTGAAGGAGCTCGGAAGAAACTGGGCAATAAAACTGCCTCTCTCTTAAACTACAAGCCATCTAGGACAAATAAGCGTCTGAGAATTCATTGCAATGAAAATTGCAGTAAATCCCAATTCGGGCATTTTAATTTTGTCCATTTAGAACATTTTTTTCTTTACCTTCTGTGTATGATGTACATCCATCATAAACAATAGCCATCAAACACCAAAGGAAGAAAGACTCAGCAAGTCCTACGTTCTCTGAATGGGGTTAGCTGTTACTTAGCCTGCAAACTTGTGGTCACAACTTCTGTAGCTAGATGGCACCGACCGCAGCAGATGGCCAGGGGCTTCTGCTACAGCTTAACTCACAAGCTGTAAAAGCAGTTATGGTTCTGTTGTGTGCCAGCATCCCTCAAGAGTGATATGTTGCATTTAGTGCCACATGCTACATATATAGTGGCATTTAATTTGAAGCAAAACTAGCTTGTAATCATGTTTACTACTATTTATTTGGAAGATTTTGTAGAATTCATGTATGGACAATTAATTCTCCAGAAGGGCCCCATGAGAAACGGAGACTGTTGTGGAGAGCCGCATAAATAAGCCTATAAAGAGTTTATAGAATAATTCTAAGCTCATTGGTGTGGCCCTCCACAACAGTCCCAGTTTCTCATGTGGGCCCTTGGGAAAATTGCCTATCTCAGTCTTAGAGGCACAACATAATCTTTGAGGGCAAGTTTAATGACTCCAGAGTAAGAAAGTAATAACATGTCATATCACAGATGAAACGTTTCTTTTATTATTAGGGTTTTCTTAAGTTGTACAGTGGGAGCTGTTTATATTAGACCCACTTACTGTCATGTTAAGTCACTTCACTGTTTCATCCTATTGCTAGGTGCACTCCTTTGCAAACAGACAGCTTTGCAAGGCAGTTGTTGTCTCTGCAGCAATATGCAGTCCCATAGGAATGCAGCTTGTCTCATACAGAAGAAGAGAGTTGGACACAGTGATGACTGAATGACCAATTACAGGACACAAAGCTTTCTACCCCATTACCTGCATGTATGCACTCTAACAGGTGCCAGACATCATCAGACAAAGTGCCGCCATAACCGTGCCCCATACGGATGTTTTGTGTATTCTCTGAGGCTCTGTAAGTTTTGTTGAGGAAGAATACTCAGGTGTACACGTCACATACCTGTAGCATGATATCACAGGACAAAACATTCCCTCTGCCCTCTCTAACTTGACGAATAAAAGATAGCTACATCAAACTCTTCAGCAAAATCTGGAGTAAAATGCTGGATTTAGTCTGGCTGGCTGGAGGTGTCTTTGAGTTTCCCGTTCCCAGACCTTTTTTGGCCTGACACTGGTGGCTGAGATGCCAGCGTAAACGCTCAGGACTGTTGGCTGCCCAGCCTTTCCATTCCTACCATGTTGGCACAGACACACGCTG
>VVHJ01014697.1:25320-51189 GCA_015107715.1 Tylochromis polylepis | reverse complement strand
CAACACAAACACACACGAGGTATGAGGTATCTCTCATCTGGTGGCCTGAAGCAGCAGGTTGAGAAACACATTCTGCTGGGGGGGGGGGGTCTAAAACCCCTCATCATTTTTATTAAGATTTTTTCTCAGGCTGGGGTTGGGTCGTTATAGTCCCAGCAGGGCAGATACAGTAGGACGATGCTTTGTAATTTGCTACTTACACTCCAGAGAACACCCACTCATTTTCCTGTGTGCTCTGGTTTCCCTTTCACCCCTTAGCTGACCCTTCACTTCTGAACAAACAGTCTGCACCAAACCAGTGCTGAATCACTGCCTGTGTGTCTGACGTGGCTATTGTGCAAGACAAATGCAGCAGTAAATTTCCTTAATTGTGTTTCTTTGTTCTGGTATTCCCCACTTGCATTGTTTATATCATAGTGCTTTAATTTCATGTTCACTGTGCAACCAGCCAAAGATTTGTGGCTCTGTCTTCCTTACAAAACTCTAACTTCTCAGGAGCATTTTTGAAGAGCTGCCTTCCTGTTGCTTGTCTGTGTTCTGTCTCTCCTTTTTCTCTGCTTTACACCGTCCTGCTGAAGCATCTGTCAATTAAAGCAGTGTTTTTCATATGATGCCAAGCAGAATTCCTGAAGGAGCTCACTGCCAAGGCATGTGCTCTCCGCATGATGCGATCTGATGCCTAGCGTTTAATGAAGGAATGATAGAAAAAGACAGGAAGACAAGACAGGAAGGCAAACAGACATCCAGATGCTGACAAGGCTGAAGGCCGATGAAAAGAAAGAAGAAAGTGAATGGGTGGCGGTAGCAAAATTCAACACAGAATCGGTTGACTACCAAGTAGAAATGACATAAGTATATGAGTATTTGCTCAAACAAATATCCTGAGCTAAGGTGGTGGTGTGGATCTGAAGGACACAAGCTTGTGTTCCACACATCTGACTTATTTTTTTTTAATTACAAGGCAGACTTCTTTGTCCTTAAAAAACTGTTCCTTTTCTTGTTTGCTGTGCACTCACATGACCACCAGAGGTCGCCTGTGTAAACAGCGACTTTTTGAAACCCATGAAAAAATATTTGTGCTTTTCAGTTGAAGGTTAGGCGAAAAAAATTCTTCTCTTCTCTTCTCTTCTCTTCTCTAACCCGACCAGCATTCCCACTGAGGTCCTTTTTTTTCTCCACAGTGTCTGATTGGCTAGTATTAGCAAAGTTTCCCCAGTTTAGTTTAGCAGTGTCTTCTTTTTCTGAAAATGGTGGCTGGGTAAGGGGCTTTGAGGACTGCATGAGGCGTTACCAGCTTACCCACTGTAGCCACAAACCCTGCCTCTCTTTTCCGGTTGTCTAGAAATCTCTGCTCTGCACATGCTAAAGACTGGAGATTATTACTGGAATTCAAGTGGTTTCTTTGCTCATGTTCAGTATAATCCAGATAACAGTCATGGCTTTAATATAGTCTAGTTGCCTCCTGTTCTGAAAGGTCATCTGTGTTCCCAAATGTAGTCAGAGCTCTGCATTAGCACTATCTGTCTCCTCAGACAATTGGCAAGCCTTCTCCTTTTTGGAGGTCCTAAGAACATCCCACTACAGGAATTTGTCTGGCAGATGTTTTCCATACTGAAGCAAAATGGAGGAACTTGTGAGGCTTCTCAAAGCAGCAGAGCAGATTGAGGCCAACACGTCCTCTTTATATATTTTTCTGTGTTTAAATACCACTATACTGTTGGTATTTCCATTTCCATGCAATGTGTCTTTCATTATTTCTGCTGTAAAAATGTTTTGCTTCTCTCCAGCCCTTCGTTGGTGTCTCAGCGTCTGCTAGACCCATCAGCTGTGGCAGAGGAGAGAAGTGGAGAGGAGGAGTTTGAAGTATAGTTTGACAAAGTCTCTGGGGATCACATGCTTTTGTCATTAATGCTTCTCATGCTGCGTTGCTCTGGAATCGATCCACTTTTTTCCCCCTGCTAACTTTTGTTTTACCGGCCAACCCATTCAGATGAATCCTATCCGGTTATATTTTGGGTACTCAAAAATCTCTGGTGTTTCCGTTTGGTGCGCAAAGCCAAATCTTTGTTTCCACCAATTTAAACGATATTTGTCAGTTTTTGCTCGATTTCCATTAGAAGCAACTGTAAAAAAAAAAAAAACACACTCCCTTTAGACATCAAAGAACGCAGTCAGTCTCCTAAAATAACACAATGACTACAACCTTGCAAAAGCAAACCTCATACTTCATTCCTCTTATGATGATGAATGGTTACGGCTGCTTATAAGTCTCCCAAAAAATTTTTTTTCTCCTTCTATCCAACCCACCGTTTGTCCTGCCAGGTGATGTCTTCCCTGAGGACTTTTCCATCATGGCCACAGTGAAGCCTAAGAAGGGCAGCCAGTCCTTCCTGTTGTCTCTGTACAATGAACAGGGCATCCAGCAGCTTGGTCTAGAAGTGGGCCGCTCTCCAGTCTTCCTGTATGAGGACCACACAGGCAGACCCAGCCCTGAGGACTACCCCCTCTTCAGAGGAGTCAACCTAGCCGACGGAAAGTAAGTGCAGTCTTTCACTTAAAAAAAAGTGTCAGGCTCTACTTTTTAAAAAAAATAATTTTTCCACTCTAAATCATTCTATTAGACTAGACCCTCGGGATGGTGGTAGGCTTTGACTTTAGTTTGAAAGCAACTTTTTGTCACTCTCCTTTGGGTTTCTGGACTTGTAACCTTAAGTGTCATTGACTGTGTAACCTCTCTATGCTCACTAACATGGATTTAAACTGAGATTGTATTTCACTTTGAAAGACAGAGATGGATAGATTTGAATTCAAATGGACAAACTCAAAAAGAGGCCTGTAATCCAGTAAGTGTGTGAATTGACTGTACCTCCCATTCCAGGTGGCATCGAGTGGCCATCAGTGTGCACAAGCAGACCATCACCCTCATTCTGGACTGTAAAAAGAGGACCACACAGAAGTTACTCCGAAGTCCCCAACCAGTCATTGATACCAAAGGAATTATAGTGTTTGGAACAAGAATACTTGATGAAGAAGTCTTTGAGGTAGGCGTTAAACTCTAACTTTTAATCTGAGCTTTGTATATTGTATAATTTGGCAAATTTGATGGGCCATTTGAGACTGTTTGCTTCATGGCCTCCTGGTTTGCCATTTATTCCAGGTTCAAATTAGCTTCAGATTTTGCTGTGTTCATGTTGAAATGCTGTATGAAAATGAAAAGAAAAGTGCCTTCAAACAGAAGATTTAGACCTATTTCTATATAATCAGACTCTTCCTTTTTAATTACTGCATAGACACATGTGGCTGTGGTGCCAATGGTGGTCATCCCCAGTCCCCAATTATTTTGACATAGTGCTCGAAATTGGGGACTGCGGGAGAGGCCGCATCCTCTATAGAAATATTTGGCTTGTGGATCCCTGTCCACCAGCATCTTATCCCTCTGCCACCCACTCTTTCACACACACACAATCGTAAATCAGACTTAATTTAAGGTACCATATATCCCACGTCTTCCACAAAAGAACTTTGTGTCCTGCAGTTCCCTTCTGCTGCCAACTGTGCTGCATTTGCTTGCTGCTCAGTTCTGCCTCTTTTGCTGTTTTAAAGTGTTGTCTTATTGTAGCTAAATCTATAATCAAGCTGTTATAGTTCTCTTTGCGGCTTCACGTTTGGATTCTTTGTTTTAAAGGGCTATGACACTTCGGTTTACAGAGGTTTTTCCACAAGCAGCTACATGTTTCAGTTATTAGAATGAGAGCTTTATTTCTTCCACCCTCTCTCTTCCCTTTATGCTTAATAAAGCTAGGGAGTCAAAAGATGTATGATAATATGTCTGGTGAGAAGAAGCTTTTGGAACTTTATAATACCTGGAAGTCCCTGATATGACTCAAAAAGTGTTTGTGCACTATAAATTCATTTGGATAGTTCCTATAAGAGAGCTTTTGTGGTGTTCCTGTAACAAGTTTTTGTGTGGGTATTTGTGTTTCTTAAACCTGACCCTTGTGTTTGTGAGGAACACAGACACACCAAAATACACTGAGAGGCACAAGGAATAGTGTTGTCTTTGTCCCTTTGGAGTTGTGCTTGTTTAAAAGAGGGGATTAGTCTGTGAGGCCAAAGCCCTCAATAATAATTAGTAACAGAGGCTGACTGATGTGACTGATCCTTAGCCAGCTGACCTTTAACCTTACTGTTAATCAGCCACAGCAGATGAAAAGAAAGAAATATGACATCATTTCCCTAGCCACTGTCGCTAAAGTTTCCCTGAAAGCCATGGACAAAATTATAGCCTTGTAAACAAAATCAAGTCTCTAAGAAAGAGACTTATCTGCAAAATGAACTCTACATATGAAGCTTTTTTATACAGTGTTGTGGGGAAAATGTGGTTCATGAGGGAAAAAGGGAAGGATAGCAGTTGTACCGGAGCACAAATAAAGATATCGTGTCATCTGTTTATATGTCTGCATTCTGTGTTACAGCCATTATTTCCCCTCTTCAGCCTATTAGCTCACAGCTGCCAAAAAGATGACGGCATTTATCCATTTGTAACTCTGCTCTACTTTTATTATTTGCCCCTAGCATACAAATCAGGAGATCGGGGTGATACTGGAACAATTACATCTTAGCCAGCGATTATAGCAGTGGTAACAGTTCAGTAGTTACCGTGGGAACGGACAGATATTTTGTGGGAGATCTTTAAAGCCCCCCCCGCTGTGCGTCTGCCAGTTAGGAGACAGGACAGGCTCCAGTGCTGCAGAAAATGGAAAATATGCCACATAGTTTCCAAATTATGCTCAGGTTGCACTCCTTTTCCTCCCACTACTCCCTTTGTAGTTTAGTCTGATCCTGTGTTGACTTTTGCCAGAGTTGGTTACCCCCAAGAGCTGGTAAGTGTGAAAACACAAAATAACACATGTGATTTCACTGTCAGACCAATTACATTAGAGTCTGGGGATTTCCAGGTCAATTTCTTCAGAAAAATGCAAACTTTTATTTTTATTTTTTGCACGATACTTAAAAAGAATACATAATTACTGGTAATTACTGATTTATAAGAGATTTAAAAAATGACATACTTAATGGGTCCTAAAGGAAATGTGCAACCCCAAATCACATTTACATATTTTCCTTCTTGCCTGTATTACTCTTAATCCATTTCATTTGTTTTGGAAAGAAAAACATGAAGTGAAAAGATTAGGATTTATCACACTGTTAAATCAGAGTGATTGGTGTTTTACACTGCTATACTTTTTTTTGTGTGGAGCCTTTCCTTTGGATACAGCAGTATGAAGAAAAGTAGTACTTATATGCTAATGTGGTTTGTGGTTTGGTTTCTGAAAAGGCTTTTGTGGTCACAAGGAGACTGTCTGTCCTCTTGCACCACAATATATTTTTTAGTTGCTTGGTTAAGGGTGCTGTGTTTGCGCTTGTGCCAATAAAAAGTGTGAAGAGAATTAAAAAGATTCGTAGGCATGCAAGTAAGCAAACTTTTTTTTTTGTTACTAGGTACAGTAATCGGTGCCAGAACTGTTGCAAACTACTTGTAATCTTTTGTTTTTTCCCTTTATCACTATGATTGTTGTTTTAATGCTATCAGTTGCCATTATTCAATATAAGCTGCTTTATATCATAGGGTAGAGACCCTAAAATATTAAGGGGAAAACCCTAACAACCACATGACCCCCTATGAGCAAGCCCTTGGCAACAGTGAGAAGGAAAAACTCTCTTTTAACAGGAAGAAACCTCCTGGAGAACCAGGCTCAGGGATGGGTGACCATGTATCATGGTACAGTCTTTCACTGACAAACACATTCAGTGAACAAAGTTGAGGAGAAGTGATAACTAGCATCTTGGCAACAGCAAAGTTACACTGACTGCCAGTTAGAATGAAAGCCAACCAGTGGACAGAAATATCTTCTTTACGTTTTCACTTGTTTTGAGATGATGACCATGGATCAGTATAGCTGTTCCTCATACACTGAAATGCAGAACTGCAAGCATAAAGTTATGTGTGTTTGAAGTAGATTAAAATGACTATACTCGTTTAATCCATTAATTGGAAAGCAAGTCAAAGATTGCCTTGATTGCTGAAATATTGTTTATGCTGACCAGTGTCACCCCTGAGATCATCGTTCTGTGGTTTAAATCTACTTAAGAGTGCTGCTTTCCACAGGTAGGGTGTTCTCATTAGGATTAACAATTCTTTGATTCAATGAACAAGCTCCCTGAAACAGCTAATCAGAGTGTAGCCTATGTAGCAGTTAGCTTGGTTGACATAGCTAGCTAACATTAGGTCTTTTAGAAAATGGTTTGCTCACATACCCTTATATTCTCTTCCTCATAGTTGTTAATTTCTATTCAGACTTCAGTTATTTTCTGTTATATGTTTAGCTCTGGAAAAAATTCACACAGCAGTTAAAGCAAGGCGCCATTTTATGTTTGGAAACGCAACATGGAATGCTGACCCCTGCTGGTCTTTTGCAAAATCTACACAAAAGTGGTAGACTGGTCATTCTAAGAGAATAACCATGTCATCATCCAACATTTAAATAAACTGTTTTGAAAACGACTGAATTAACATTAACATAACAAAAATACAATATAAAGACTAGCTAAATCACCCTAAAGGGTACTTCTCTGACAGATGTACCTGTGAGTACAGATTAGAGATCCTTGTTTCTCTGTTTTGATCTATTTCTAGTGTCTCTTTATCTCTGTAAAGTAAAAAAGTCTGTATGAAAGACTCCAGATTCTAAATGTACCCCTGATTTCCTTGTTCACTGTTGTTTCCAACTGAGTTTGCCAAGAAAAATCAGAGATAATTTAATACCCATCCCTTAGTTCTAAGTAGCATTCAGTGAAATGGTCTGAGGTAACCTAAGTGGGACAGATGAACCACTTGGCCCCACTCAGAGGTAATCCACAGGGGAGAGCGGTTGAATTGAACCAACTGAGGTGGAGATGTGCAAACACAGCACTTCTTGTCTGGCCAAAAGCACAGACAGCAGCATCCACCTCCAGCATGAATGTGGACAATGATATGGTGTAGTCTTTAGCACAGAAAGATACATTCGGAATATTCAACAGTTGGAGGGGAAGCCATCAGAGGGAAGTTTTGATGTAAAGAAACCAAAATAATGTTCTGAAATGAGAAGGGCTGGAGGAGAGGGGGGAGGTCAGAACAGGAGGTGTGGGTACAGGAGCCAAAAAGGGTGGGTCATTCGCTGGAAACAATGAGGAGTTCTCTCCCCAGCTGATGTCAGTCTTGGAACAGGAGCCGCACCACATGACATCATCCAGAGGTTTCCTTGGTATCCGCTCATAGGCTGTCCCAGGCCGATGGAGCGAATGGGAGGGTGGGTGATAAGTTTGGTAGGATAGGTAACAAAACAGAGGATACTTACACTTTAGATATACAGAAAAAAAGAATTAATGATGAAATGAATAGGGGGGGTTAAAAGTAATAGGATAAGACTAAGGGAGCAGGGGAATGGGTCTGGAAGCCTTCAGTCGGAGTGGAAAGAAGCAAGTTGTGGGGCCCCTGTAGAGCAGACAGAGCCAGGAAAAACTAATAAAAAACATGCAACACATGAGCTTGATGCTCATAATGAGCTTTAATATTGTCATGGCCTGATGGGTTTTACACATCCTGTTTTCCCATCTTCACCTCAGGACTTTTCTTCATTTTTTTCCTCCCGCCAATATCTTTATTGTTCACATGTTTCAGTCATCTAAGGTAAAGATTTGACAGGATGAGTGATATTTGCAGCAGACTTTCCAATCTCCCAATACACTTTGAACCCTCTGTCACTCAGTTTTCATCGGTTGGTTTGAGTGACTTTGCCAGGCCTTGACTTGGCTCCTGTGTTATTATTTTTTTTCCTCAGTTAATCGTTTCAGTAGCTTTAGTAAAAGCATTCCAGTCTGTGGCTCTACTATTAAAAATGTACCCGACCTCAGATTTCCATTGGGTGTCAGAAAGCAGTAGCAGTTTGTCTAATGTCCTCTCTCCTTTTGCCCCATTAGAGGAGACCAAGAAATTTGATGCCCTGCTTGGGTCTTCATGACTGCTTTGTATAAAAAAATTATAAGTGGAAATTTAGGTTCTTCCACAAAGAAAAGAAAGGGGGGGAGAGAGATCTGGCTTCAAGTGAACAATAAAAGTGGTACACATAGTAATTAAAGCATTACAAAAGTGTGTCTCTCATTTACGCGCTGCTCATATGTTATACATGACTTCATAATCTACCAATGTTATAGAAACTTAAAAAAATTTTTTTAGCCCCAATCTCGTGTGTGTATGTGTGTGTGCATTTTCCCCCCTACTAAATATTATTCACTAGTGTAGTGTGTGCTGGGTCATTTTATGAGGTTTTTTTTCTGTTAGGTTGATTTGTAGATGTGGCTCGTAGTAACTGTA
This sequence comes from Tylochromis polylepis, assembly GCA_015107715.1. NCBI lineage: Eukaryota > Metazoa > Chordata > Actinopteri > Cichliformes > Cichlidae > Tylochromis > Tylochromis polylepis. Next base: position 42,773 of record VVHJ01014697.1, on the reverse strand, counting down.
ACACAGTCAGAATTTAATGCAGAATTTCGCCCCGGGCTGTCTTTGCTCTGCAGAACTCCAAATGAGGGATTGTACGACGTGTTTCACCATGTGATCCAGGGACCAGTGTTTTTAGATTGATGATCACTGATTCATATTTTTCTCACGACTATGAAATTCTGTCTCAGATAACCCTGAATTGCAATGTAGGGAGCCCTCAAATCCCCTGTTCAGAAGTGTAATGGCAAATTAGCCCTTGTGCGCAGACACTGAGAAGGCCACAAACATGGCTGATCAACATATAGCTCAGAGAAAGTTCTGTAACTACATTCCTAAATCCAATTCACTCATCTTACACTCTGCTTTCTGAATTCAAATGCACTCTGACACAGTATAAATCCTTAATCCAATGAGGCCATGATGTTCAGTTTATACTGAAACTATTTCAGTGAGATGCTGACTAATCATCATGATCATTTCCAAGTCAGAAGATAGTGACGCTGTCAGTTTTTTTTTACATTTACATTTTTTTAATAGCATTTCAATTCAGTTCAATTCGATTAAGTTTTATTTATATAGTGCCAAATCACACCAAAAGTCACTGCAAGGCACTTTATATTGTAAGTAAAGACCCTGCAATAATACAGAGAAATCCCCTACAGAGAACCCTATGAGCGCACACTTGGAGACAGCGGGAAGGAAAAACTCCCTTTTAACAGGAAGAAACCTCCAGCAAAATCCTCTTTTTGTTTAAACTTTCCCAGGTTTTAAACCTATAGTCTTGCCAGCTGTGGGAACCATGCTGAAGGAGGGACGCCATCTGCCGTGACCAGTTTTGGGTGAGGGGTGGGCAGGTATATCATGCAAACACCAGTGAAAATCAATGCAATGCACAAAACCCAGCCCCTAAATATATGATAAAGTTTAATCAGCACTTCAAAACTTTAAAAGTTCCAGCAGAAAGCTTTAGCTAATAAAGAACTCAGTGTATGATACTGAAAGTCCTTACTGAAAGTTTAATTCACCCAAACGCACAAGTACTTTTATACCTAACATTTACACTGTGATGGCAACTGTGGATTGAACTACCAGCCTTCTAATTAGTAGACAACTGTACTCCTTGAGCCACAGCTGTCTTTGCCAAGTACATCTAACTGCATTTAACTGTATGTAATGAGTGGTATACTGTGGAAAAGGGTTGAGGTTAGTGGTATAACTTTAAACCCCAAGTATACGGACCTGGATCCTAGTAGTCACTTGCACCACATACTTGTGTCTTCATGCACTTCTTTGCATTATCTTGTCCAAGGTATACATCCTGCTTCACTGAAAAAGCACACTACTTCTGTACATTTCAGGCCAGACATCGCTAGCCTTGGGGTAGATGGAATTTCCACAGATAATTAAGATTTTCCTTAACTCATGTCAACTGTTGATATTTCACTGCCTTTTTTTTTCTCTGTGTTATTCCTTTACTGTGTCAGCAAACCATGAAGTGTGCCCTCAGCACTTTTTAATGTAGATTTCAGCTAATGCCCGAGCCAAACGCCCTCCTAGGTGAGTGAAGCGGTTTCAGCTATACCAAAAGAACAGGAAATGGGAATATGGCTGCCTGCAGTCCATAGAGACGTGGGATTAAAGTCTTATGTGCAGTGAGTGTCGCAGGGGCTGGGAAACTAAGAGTTAGAGTGGCACGGGACATCTAGAGGGAATCAAAAAACTGGACAGCGACAACGAGGTGAGGGAATGGTTACTGTAGGGGGCTGTGTTGTGGATAAGTGGGGCCGGCAGACAGACATGTTGCTGTTGGCAGCAGCTCTGAGGACTGAGATTGGACTAGAGTCTGGAAGGGAAAGTGGGTGAAAATTCAGCTGATGTCTGACGACGGTTTACATTTATGCATTTTGCTTTAGTTGAAGTTCTCTGCATGTGTATGTGTCTGCACATATACTTCTACACCTACATGTGCGTGGTTATGTAACTTTCTATGCATGTCCTTTCTGATTTATTTCCCCAGCCCAGCGAACTGACCTCTGCAGCTTGTTGTTTGGTTTTTGTGGTCAGGTTGGACAATGCCCAGATGCTGGGACTGTATGTGAGTGTGCCGGTGTGGGCTGGCGGTGACAGCAACGCTTGGCTCGGAGCTCGGGGGTGACTGTGTAAATATGATGAGAAAGTAGCGCTCCTTAAACTGCAGCAAGACCTCCAAGAGTTACATTCTGCTCTTTGGGGGCCACCTACTCGTTTTCCTATGCTGACATCTGATCGTAAAAATGATGAAAACTCGGCTCGAGTTTTTCTTCTTTTGACTGCTGCCTTTGTCTCCTGTGAGGTTTAGAAGGTAAAAAGAACCATTATCAGATGTCCCCGTGGATATGTGAACATAATGAGCGTTGGTTTGTGCTGTGTATTTCGTGGTACGCTGCTCTAAGCTCAAGAAGGTGCAAATTTCATGGGACACAGAGCCTGCCCCTCCACCAGCAGGGCGGGGGGAGTTGCCTTAGGACCTTCCTCTAATCAAAACGTACCTTTGTTGGTCTATGCTCACCTAATGCTTTAAGTATGTGTCTGTGTGTGCAAGTAAAAACAATGAAAAAGAGGGAAGAAGAATATGTGTGCATTGGTAACTGTCCACTTTTAACCCCCAAACATAGCCACGTTTATTCCCGTTCATTATGCGATGCGATGATTTTGAAATGTCACCAGTATTGCTTTTCGTCCCATGCATCATCACATTTTGTAATTCAGAAGACGGAACACAATGAACTTGGTCCACCCGGCATGATTGTGGGTCAGATACAAATGGAGACAGATGTTTGGCATTGTGCTCACCAGAGCACTCTCCTGCCCTCATCTGGACATAAGCAGAAAAATCTAGCAGCGTTATGTTTGGGGAAAAAAAAGAAAAGCAAAAAAGAAAATGGAGTGAGCTGAGGAATAAAAGCTTAAAAGACTGTGTGATATTTTATTTAGGAAAATGCTGAAAAGATGAATTTTTCAGTGGGATTGATCTGTACGGATTTGCTCCCTTTCCACATTCTTGCCTCGAGCTGTGGCCTTGCGCTCTGTGGACTTAACATGTTATGTGCATGCAGGTGTCTTTCAGCGTGAATCGTGTCCAAGTGAGGCTGGCTGTCACTCATAGCCACAGGCAATGGCTTTAACACCAGAGCTCAACATCAGGCGAGCACTGGCGAGGAGCAGAGTCATATTTCAGCGGAGTCTGGGGAGATGCTGACAACTGCAGCCCTGTTATTGTCTGAGAACTCTGCCTTAAGCACTGCTCTGATGTGCCACATGATGGTCCAGTGTGAAAAATGTCACTGTCTCTCCTCTAACAGGAGAGCTGATTGCATGTGTTCTGTGGTTTCACCCAGCGATTTGGGTGTTATGCTATAATACCAGGGTTTTTTGTTGTTGTTTTTTAACCCTTTGTGTGCTGGATATGGGATGTCAATCACCTCATCTCTCGAGGCCACGTATCGGCTCCCTCTGATGTTACTCGTGAGGTGAGGAATAATCTATAATTTCCTATTAACCAATCAGCCTTATTACGCGCTGAATGTCTGACTCTGCAGTTGCGCTGCCATTTCCCCTCGTCACAATTATGGTGACAGAGCCCAACCCATTTGCACTAATGGAGTAAATTTCTCATGCTCTAATGGGTTGCTGGACTAAGCTGGGCATTCAGGGCCAGAATTCAAAATGAGAAATTTGAGCATCAGCATACGTCTGCGGTACAGTATAGGGAACATTTAACTCCCTCCCTCTAACTGTAAAATAGTAGCTTATGTAACATTTGGCTTCAGAATCCGTGGAGTGACTTGTGGCTCAAAGAGGCTCAAAGAGAGGAAATCAGAACCAGCTTTAGTGGTCGTTATGCTGCCTCGAGACTTCGACAGTAGTTTTACTGTGAAGGTGTGCAGCTTTCATTATCAGCGTAGAAAACAAAACACACAAGGAAGGGGTGGACTCTTACTATTATCATATGTCTTGCAATTGGGGCTAAAAGTTAAAGGAGGTCTTATACAGATATGCAACTCATAAAATGCCTGAAGTCATAGAGAGAGCCTCATAATAAACTCTAGTGGAGGTTGATGGATGTCAGCCTTTGCCAGTCAGGAAGGGGTCTGATTTTTTTTTTATTTCTATCCCCAGCAGGGCCTGTGCAACAGTATACTTTCCTACCTAGGCAAGCACGCAGCACTTTCTTTCTTCTTTCTGTGTACATGTCACAGATCATTAAGCGTATTCTGCAATGTTGCTCTACATGCTGCGAGGATGTGCTAATTAAAGCTTTGGTGTATGATTAATAGTCTCATCTTGGAAAACTTAGGTTCATGCAATACCACTTGTGGTCATAATGTACCCTGACATTCCTTTGGCTGCTGTGGGAGATAGAGGGGGAAAAAAAAAAAGAAAACAGAGAAGTGCAAGAATGGCATGTGAATAGGAAAGCGGTGCAATGCTCCAAATGGAGGGGGCTATTTTGCTGTAGACTGGGTTTATTTCTTATTGAGTGTGACCTCATTTCAAACACTGAATTCCCATAGTCCCCTGTCAGCGCAGCTGCGACACACTGCTCTGCTGAAATAAGAGGGGGCATTGCGCCACAGTGATACCAAGTCTATCCTCCTGTAGATTGTGGCTTCAGAGGTGGCCATTTGAAAGCTTCCTCTGAGTCTGAAGTTCATAGCTCGGAGTGCTGTGTAGTGGCTCCTCCAGTCCTTCTGTTTTGGAGGAAGAGATTGATTTCCCCGCATCCACGACAAAGTCCAGCGATAACATAATCCAAGGATGGAGCAGGAAACAACTTCTAGTGAAGTTATTAAAGGATCTGAGGCAAAGAGTACTGAGTGGCATGTTCGAGCAAAGCAGTGGGATTGGTGCACTTCATTGAACTCTCACTGGTTAGACCACAAATGCAATCCATTTATGCATGTCAGTAAAGAAAGAAAGATCATTTCAGCTGGAAAGACATGTTGAGGGTTTTTTTTTTTTTTTAACTTTTGGCAATTGAACATAATTAAAAACACTTCATCCTCCGTGGCGGTCTGTTCCCATAGCTGCGTCGCTTCATGATCCTCCTCCTGGAAATATATTTTATATTTGTTAAGCTGACATCGTGTTTGATTGATGTGGAATGACATCACTGAATTTGGAATTGCGATCAGGACATGTTTGGATAAATGCAATAAAGTTTCGGTGCCATATGAATTCTTTTCAGAAACATGGTGGGAAACACACCCAGCTCCCTATGTAGCCTGGGGATCCTTCTGAGCCTTTTTCTCCCTTGTTCTCTCTCAGTAATTTTCTAGCAGCCTTCTCTGTTCTGTCTCTTTTTTAACTTCTCTCTGTCTTAAATCTCTCTTCCTCTTCTTCCATTCCACAACTGCATGTCCACTCAGTGTATACATAGATATACATAGAGCTCTTATCTCCTCTGATCTAGCCTTACACAATCAGTTTGAAGGTAAAATCACTTACGGTGCACGCAGACTGGCTTACATGTTGTGTTCGAAACATTTGATCTTGTTTATTGTGCTGCTGTAACCCTGTTCGCCTGACACTCTTAACTCTGATGCAAAGTGGCATTCTTGGACCCTTGACAATGTTCTTCATCATTTAGTCACCCTGAGATTCCCCTGGCTTCACCTAGTTTCTTGACTGCCTGTTCTGCAGCAATGTCACAAGTGCAGATGTAGATGCTTTCCGTTTTTCACCTCATAGGTCACACAGTGTCAGACTTTTGTTTCTGTCATTTTCATTTTCATTTGTTTACTTATTAGCATGCATGTATGTTTGGCTTTCCAGGGAGACATCCAGCAGCTAATGATTGTAGCAGACCATCGTGCTGCCTATGACTACTGTGAGCACTACAGCCCTGATTGTGAAGTGCCATCCCCTGACCAGCCACAGAACCAGGACCCCGGCACAGACAACTCTGTGAGTAACATTACTTTTCTCCTTTTTAACTCATTTCTGGCTTCATGTTTTATTCTGGAACTCCTCTAAATGATCTTTTTATGAGCCTGGGTAAACAAAAAGGTATTTAGCTGGTTTTTAAAGTGTACACAGAATCAGCTTCCCAGTCGTCAGTCTCATACGCAGAACAACCAGCAGATTCTGATCCTGTGATCCAAGCCTACGAGCAGCAGTGTGCTTTGTAAGGAGCTGGGATAAACAGTCTGTTTAGAGCTCAGTATGTGAAAACAAGAATTTTAAAACAAATTCTAAAACTTACAGGAAGCCAGTGTAAAGAATATAAAATGGGAGTTTGATTGTTGGAACGCGTTAATAGTTTTGCCGCACCATTCTGTATTGCTTGAAGGTGTGAAAGAGATCATTTATCTAAGCCTGTAAGCAAGGCATTACAATAATCTAAGGGTGATGAAAAAAATGGATGAATAATTTTCTCCAGTTCCACCAAAAGAGACCATGAGTTGCAATTTAGAAATGTTCCTTAAATGAGAATAACAGGAACAAGACATGAATTTTACATGTGAGTTGAAACCTAGAGAGGAATCAAATATTACACCAAGATTTGTAGCACTGGATTTGAAGAAAAAGAAGTAAGAGCCTGACTGATTTGAAGATATAAATCACAAGGAGTTATAATAATGTCTCAGTCTTGTTGACATTTAAAATAAGGTAATTATTAAAGAGCCAATCAATAACCTGGGTTAAACCATGGACTAAGGTGAGCAGCCTGTCCAGCTGGTGAGGCTTAAAAGACATATATAGGTGAATGTCATCGTCATGGAAAAAGCTTAAATGGTGCTTGAATTGTGATAGCAAAAGAAAGAATGTAGAAAGAAAATCGTAATGTACCCAGTACTTAACCTTGTGGAACCCCACAGCTTAAAGAAACAGTGTTAGAAGAGAACATGCTCGCCCTAACAGAGAAAGAAACAAATATAATGCAGAGCCAGAGATAACAATGACACGGTTTTTGTAATTTTGCCTCTGTACAACGCCACAATGTATTTTAAAGCCAGTAATCAAAATGTGCTGAAGTCTAGAACCGATGGATGTCAACAAATACTGTGTTTCCTGTGAAGTTGATAGTGTCCAAAAACCTATGGACCTAATTGTACATAAATGACAAAAAAAAAAAAAAAAAAATTCACAAGTTTCTTCTAAGTTATTTTTTTACTTGTTAACCAGAGCATAAGTGTAAGTGCAGCTTTGTGAACACAAGGCTGCTTCTTACTAGAAGCAGTTTTTGTAGATTTTTTACATACAGAATGAAACTACACATTGTAGAATCCAGCAAAAGGACCATTTAGTATTTTCTAGCTGGTCTTACTCATGGAAATGATTTCCCTTAATCCATAATTGTCTCTAATATTCAGATCAGATCTTTGTTGGATCCTGTGCTGAAAAGAGCCTCTTGGCATTGTGCAAGAGAGCTTCAATGTGCCAGAGGAAAAGTGCTGACTGGGAAGAACCAAGTTATCAGTCTATGCATATAGTTAATCATGTTTAGGAATGATGTGGTCATTTTGTCATTGTGTGTGTCATTTTTCCCACTGAATACCAATATACTCAGTGCGTGCTAATTAACGGGTTGTCAAAGAAGTGTTACAGGATGAACAGGAAGCTCTTCCTTCTGACTTTTTGGTTTGCCCAGGGCCCCGCTTGTTACACAAAAACTTGCTGTTTTCTTTTCTTTTTTTTTTCCTGTTTTCTTTTTTTCTAAAGATAGGTGTTGGAGTCATTAAGAAAACTATGGTAGAGCAATTTGTCATTCAGTCATAGCAGTTTACAACAGGGAGATACAGTGTGAGCTTTCCATAAGGAGGAGGAACTCCTGTGTGCTTCTGATCGATGGTCGGCCAGTTGCACATACATCAGCCAGCCAGATCCAATAGCGCAGCGCAACATATTTAAAAACTGTGTTGCTAATAATTGATTACCATACTTTCTCTCTCAGTCACACACTCTCTCAATGGTGGTGGAATGTTTTTCCCCTTTTAGAAAAAAGAGGAGGACAGCTACTATTATGAATACCCTTACTACGATGATTTGGACAGGCCTTATGACTTAACTGTTGATTCTGAGATGACCACAAAAGAAGCTAAGGTACCATTTCATGCTTGCTCCAAATGCCCTCATCTTATACATAACTGTAATGTTTAATATGTACTAAAGCATCAGTTGCCAACGTCCCTTCTAAATATCTTTACAGGAGACAGATGGGGACAGTCTGATCACAGGGGGTGGGATTTTGAAAGGCAGTTCTACTGGCACCGACCGAACCTCCATCTCCACCAGCTCATCCTCTCGCTCATCCAGCAGCTCTTCAAGTACTGCCACTGGAGGAGGAGATGATGATTACACATTGGAGACCCCATACGACGGCTATGACGGCTATGACTACAATCACTACTACGATGAATCCACGTCTGCACCTGGTGGCGTTGATACTTCTCGAAGTGTCACCATCACCGGCATTGGCACTGGGGGCGAGCTGGACCTGGGAGCAGGGGGAAGGATTGATTTGGATGCTGGGACTGGAACGAAGGTCATCACCACTGGTGAAAGGACTACAGTAACAATCTCTAGCAACAAAACAGTAGGTGGACATTAATCATGGCAGTTAATTGTTGTCAGTATGACTGTACACTTATCCAAAAGCTGAAAACCTATACGAATGGTATTGTACTTTGTATATATTCATTTAATTTTCTAACTAACCAGGCAACTCATTCTCATTCTCTTGACAATACTTTCTTTAAAGATATAAAACATTTTGGGGTCAACTTGAAAGAAAAGCAGATGTGAAATGTAAAAGTGAGGTCAGAGGTCAAATGTGACTAGATAGATCAGGGGTCTCCAACTCCAGGCCTCGAGGTCTGATGTCCTGCAGGTTTTAGATATCACCCTGGGTCAACACACCTGAATCAAATGATTAGTTCATTACCAGGCCTCAACTTCAAGACATGTTGAGGAGGTCGTTTAGCCATTTAAATCAGCTGTGTTGGATCGAGGACACATCTAAAACCTGCAGGACACCGGTCCTCGAGGCCTGGAGTTGGAGACCCCTGAGATAGATAGATAGAGAGAGAGATAGATAGATAGTAAAGTCTACAATAAATAAACAGCAAAGTTGAAGTACCACAGGTGCTTAGTAAGGGTCTTATACTATGAGAAAAATTTACATATGCAACAGTGATTAAAAACAAAGAAAAGTAAAAATGAAGCATAGATTGGATGCAAACTATAATGTGATATTTAGAATCTCCATGTACCAGTATCATTTCCAACATGCTGCCAATACAAATGAAGGCAGTAGAATTTAAAGCACAGTTTTAAAGATAAAAGACATTTTACGAAAGTTCGACCTTATTTGACCTCAATTTGAGATTCAAAGTAGTGTGATATTTATGGCATTCCCTATATGCCCATATGTTGTCAGTGTAAACAATGGCAGTAAGAAACAGTTTTAAATAGCTCGATATAGCATTATTATCACTGTTACCTTCAGATAAATCTATTGACCTTGAAGGATAAGTCAGAGGTCAAACGTGACATGATATTTTAAATCTTTATACGATACTTTTACATATTGACAATACACACCACAATGGTAAGAATCATAGTTTCTCAGTTATAAGGCTTATTGTCAATTATAATTATATTGTCAAATCAATAAGTTTATCTTGAAGATGTTGGTGGATGTAAGACTAATTTTAATGGATTGTTAACATGACCCCACTCTACACCCCTACAAAGTATGATCAGAATTTATTCAAAACTTTTCAAGCTATCGTGTTTATGGATAGAATGATCACTGCCTAAAACAGTATAAAACTAGCCCTTGAATATTAGACTTATCAGTGATAAAATGCTTGCTGCAAACGCAGACGTGCTCAGTCTTAGGATCCCACTGTTCTTCTGTTGATTCCTCACATCTTATGGCATTAAAGGCTTCAGTTTTATGGTATCCAAAAGGCCACATGACCAGTTATCCTCAAATATGCTGTCCTGTTAACTGTTCCAATAGGCAGGAGCCTCTTACGATGACTACGGATCCTACGGATATGATTATGACATTGACAGGACCCACACCACTGATGGAGACCACAGCAGCAGCAGTACAATAAACATTGGCGGTGGAGGAGGCAGCAGTAGCACTACTGTGCACATCAGTGGTGGAGGTGGTGGTAGCAGCAGCAGTACTCTGAACATTGGGGGTGGAGGCAGCAGCAGCAGCAGTAGCACTACTGTGCACGTCAGTGGTGGAGGTGGTGGTAGCAGCAGCAGCAGTTCTACCATCACCCTCGGGGGTGGAGGAAGTTCTGTGTCAGTGGGAGGATCTGCCACGTCTGGAGGCGGCTCAGCCAGCGCAGGCACCAGAAACCAAGGGTCCATCGCCACCGGCACTGACCTGGGCGTGGACGGCTATGACGATTACACGGATCTGGAAGGGTTCAATCAGGAGGACCTCAAAAACTATGACGGAGAGCTAGATGAAACCTACGATTACGGCACAGAGCTGCCTAACATAGGGCTGCCTGCTAACACTCTGGATTATGGGCAGGTGAAATTAAACAGGATACACTGCAGAATAAAAATAAATCATAAAGGCGATGAAGATAAGTGGGGGTGGGCTGACTCTGTTTTTGTGTCTGTGTTGTGTAGGGTTATGGAGCTCATGGCGAGAAAGGACAGAAGGGAGAGCCTGCTGTTATTGAGCCTGTGAGTATCACTGTTTGAACAACATACACGAGCAGCAGACGAAGGCTCCATTTGGGCTCATGGGGAGTACATATGTGTAATCCACATCTAAACACAAACTATCCCTTACTTCCTGAATAAGGCTCCATAAGCCACACACACTCACCACAGTTTTCTCTTACCATCCCCCGGACGAGGCCTCGGTCCTGGCTGTTCATTGGGGCTAAAGCGCAAACATTTGTTGTAGAGCCATGCGGGAATTGTTAATAAGCTCTAAACACAGAATAGGTAGTGTGTAATCACAAGGGAGGTAACACCAGGAAGAACAATAAGAAGTAGGAAAGAAATTGTTTGATTAAAAGAAAAACAAAAAATAAAAAAGCGGAATTCAGGCAACCCTAAAACAGACACTCATATATATAGGTAACACTGTGAAAATGCCTTCTTATATGGATATATAGTTTGTATGTATCTAATACAGCACCAGCTGTTTCACTTCAAACAGAAGTGATGGAGCTCCACCAGGCATACATGCCTCTGTGACTGAGTGCCTTCAGTGTTTACAGAAGGACTTCATGTTTTTTGAGTCCACTTCCTTAATGACCTTTTATGTATGCACATGTATAAGCATGCTGGAACAGACATACGCAACCTCCCAGTGTGTTTTTGTCTCTTTGCAACATGCAAAAAGCATTGAGGCAGAAAAAACTAAAACTAAAAAATTTTTTAAAATGGCAACATTTTATAATACAGCCCTTGACTGAGGGTGTAATTTCCCTGTAACTGAGTGGAATTTCTATGTATTTTTAAAAAATGACTATGGAATTAGATTTACCTACAAATGCTTAAAGATAGGTACACTAAAATAAGGAGGTAACAAGTCAGATTTTTACAGGAAAGAAAGAAGAAGGAAAAGACGATTCGTTAAATAAATTTAATAAGTAAGTAATTTTAAGTACCACAACTTCCGGGTATTTTGCAGGAATTTTGACAGAAATTATGCTGCAAGTATAAGTGTGGACTGTATTATGAAGTGCTAACAAAATAAAAAAAAACAAAAAAACACATACAATGTACAGACCCAGCCCCTCAACCAGCAGCCACAATGCAGGTGGCTACTTGTCCAGGTAGGGGAAACACCTCAGGATGGCTTTGCCTGTTGTTTGCAGCCACCCTCTCGTTCTCTGTGGATCAACTGCAAACACAGCTGTAGTGACAGGCATGCATGCACATGAGTCAGCAAAGATGGAAACATGATGAAGGGACAAGTTTACAAGTGAACATTTTCCTGTGTATTGTACTCAAGTTTGACAGTGTTGTTTGCAGCCACGTGCTTATGAATGAGGCCCAATGATTTGTGCTTGTGTGTTTCAGGGAATGTTAGTGGAAGGTCCGTCTGGGCCTGAAGGGCCAACAGTAAGTCAATCTTCCTGTCTCTTAACTTCCTGTGTTTTCCTTCTTTTTTTTTTTCTCCCTCTGTGCATCGTAATCGCTGCTGATTTCCTTGGCAGCCGCTTGGTAAAGAAAAGCCAATAGAGCTTCCTTTCACGCATTCATTGTTTGTCTGCACTACCAGAAAATTCAGGTTTTAATGCTTTGCTGGTTCCTGATGCAAAAAGGAGTGGCCCGAGCAGTTCCCCCAAAGTGGTTTTTGGACTTGATTAGATGTCGAAGGAACGTCATCATTTATTTAGGAAGATTCCTTTAAAACAGATTTGCTTTGACACCCGGCAGATGGAGTCCAGCTACTGAAGCGTTGCACTACAATATAAACAAATAAGAGTACCCCACAAAAGATTTACAGCTTCACAGCCTCTCTTATAAAGTATTGCCACGTGCGCATCCTTTCTCCTGTATGTGACCATTTTGCAAGATGAAGGCAAAACCTTTGTGTTGTATTGTGTGTGTATATATAGAAGTCAAATGAGGTCTTCTGTTTAAAATAGGGTCTCCCTGGACCCCCAGGTGCTTCTGGCCCACCAGGCAGTCCTGGAGATCCTGGAGAGAGGGTGAGTTTATTTTTTTTATGTCCTAAACATCACCAGAGGTTCCAAATACAAATAACAAAACACTGACTTGTGTTTGTAATTTTCCATCTAAGGGTCTTCCAGGTCGTCCTGGTCTTCCTGGTGCTGATGGCCTCCCAGGACCTGCTGGAACTGTCCTGATGCTGCCTGTAAGTAAATTACAATTCTTCTTTTTTTAAACAGCAAAGTCAGAAATCCTAACTTTGTGCTTTAACATGTTCCTTAGCTTGAGTGAGATTCTTTAATAACAGCTGTAATGTCAGCTGCTTTGACTCCACAAACACAAATCCTAGCCAAGTTAGCAAAGTTGACGGTTTTTTTCTATGTCAGGCTTGACTGCAACAGTTGCTCAGACATCCTAATAGGTTCCCGTGATGTCTACCTCCTCCGCTTTCTTTATTAGGTGCTGGGAAAATGCCGCTGTTGCAACTGATTAGTTGTACAGATATAGAGTTGTGGTTTCAGGATTCCTCAGAAACTGTCTGGCGGAGCCATGTGGCAAGCTCTGTCTGAACAAGGTGTTCTGGCGTATCCGCTGGCACAAAGCCAGCGATCCTTGAGCTCCAAGTCTAATGAGAAACAAGCCTTCTTGTTTCACCAGAAGACATTCTGTCTGGTCTGGAAATGATGGAGTCAACATGAGCAGCACGACAGGGTTTGGTGGCAAATCTAGACACTGGTGATGCAGCTTCTCTTTGTCATCTGTGGACGTGAAAAAAAAAGATTTTCTGGGTTTTTTTTGTTGCCATTTGTTGATACACCAGAACATCTCGTTTGCATAGCGGAGACAGAATTAAGCAGAAGAAGAAAAACTGCGGGATTTGTGGAAAATATGAAAAAATATTGTTTTTATTCAGCTGCAGTACATCTGACTCATCCCTGATGTGCTAGATCAACGGTTTGTATTTTGCTTTGTGGCAACAACCCTCTCTGTGACTTTGAAATCCTGCACAGTATTTCACTGCTGTGTTGCCTCTGCATCTGCAGCTCAACTGACAGGCAGCCTCCTGAGAGCTGTGCCGTGTAATCCAAACCAAGATGTCTGGCCCAAACAAAGTCAAGAGTTGCACCATAGGCATGAATATTCATGTTAGGGTGTAATGCTAGTTTGTCACCACCAGATGGCAGTCGAATGTGAACATTATGGCCTGCAAGCAGCCATGGATGGAGCTGATTTGACAGCTGGAGGCTGTAGCATAGTTTTGTTTTTGTTTTTTTGGTGTTGGTTTTTTTTTTTTTTTTTAAATGGACGGACTGTATTAAAGAAATATTGGAGCTATTGTTGGTAACAGTGTGTGGCTGTATAAACTTAAAATATTCATTTTGCCACAGGCCAGCACTTTAGTCCTTCCACATGCTTCTCTTGGCTCTCATTTTTATGTTTTTTGTGTATTCCTTTTTATGGGACTGAAGTCTCACCAAGCTATCATTCCTCCCATAGTTCAGACTCAGCGCTGGAGGTGACTCTGGGCAGAAGGGACCTGCTGTATCAGCACAGGAGGCCCAGATGCAAGCCATCATGCAGCAGGCTAGGGTAACAGTTTACGCCTGCACATTTATACCATTTTTACTGCTCTTTGTCACTAAACTCTACAAACTACAAGCTTCTCATGTGGAAAATATCTTATTTCAGATTATTTTATTCCCTACTTTTAACTTTTTTCCCTCACTTCTCCTAAAATGTCATATTTTTTTATATTTTTGTTTCATTTTTAACATTTTGTTACTGCTTATCACGTGACTTTTGTTGTCTATGCAGTATATTTCCTACAGTGTTCTTGCTCATTTATTATTAATAGATGCTGCAGTTTGTCCATTAACTTTAACATTAACATGCAGAGCACAAGTACAGACACAGTATACAGCACAGACAAATATAAATAGCTAAATCTGCTGCAGTTTTATTCACACATCAGCTAAATTGTCCTCTTTCCTTCTTCTCCATATCTTTCATTTGATTTCATTTTTATCTTATTTCTCCTTTTTTTGGGTCAGCTGGCTATGCGCGGTCCTACAGGGCCAATGGGTTTGACTGGCAGACCTGGACCACTGGTATGTATGGCAAATCACCTCCCAGCAAACACACAGAAGCAAAAATACTTTGATCTGCAGATCTTGTAGCACACAGGATGATCTTGCTCAATCGTTATATGAATTTTTAGTCAGTATTTTTCTTTTTAAGGGTCCTCCTGGTGTAACAGGACTGAAGGGGGAGTCTGGAGAATCAGGACCTCAGGTACCAGAAATCACCATGCTACATTTTGTTATCAGAATGTGTTTCTGATCAGACCAGCCTAAGCAAGCCAGTTCTGGAAATGTGTTCACTAATGCTGAACCTTTTTAATATTCCATTACTAACAGCTGAAAAGCTTCGTTTAGCTGGGTAGATTGGGAATGAAAAAGATGGCTCAGTGATTTACAGCACCTTTGTTTTAGGGACCACGTGGACCTTTGGGAACCCCTGGACCTCCTGGAAAGCCTGGTAGAAGAGTAAGTTGTCAACCAAGCTGTTCAGCAGCAGAGAAAGAAGAAATAGTAACACTAAGCATGATAGGTTTTTATGCACTTCACAGTGTTTGTTTGCGATTGCTCTGCGATTGTCTTGATCTGGAGGCAGACCATCTGGTGTTGCTTTTACAGGGTCGCTCTGGAGCTGATGGTGCCAGGGGCATGCCAGGACAGACTGGAACAAAGGTTTTCCATTCATGATGCACTTAAATGTGCCACATTTCATAAAAAGATTTTTTAAAGCTAATTTTTAAGCTGAGGTGGTGATCTGTATCATTAAATGTTCTTTTTTTTTTCACTCTTAAGGGAGACAGAGGATTTGATGGTCTGGCTGGACTTCCTGGTGAAAAAGGACACAGAGTAAGCATTTTAACCTTTAACCTGAGAGGTGTGTATCTGTTGGAATTTGACAGCAGTTAAACATGTTCATATTTGTTTTCACAGGGTGAACCCGGCCCCCAGGGACCTCCTGGTGGTCCCGGAGAGGATGGAGAGAGGGTAAAACAAAAAAAAAGAATGAATTTCACTCCTGCCCCTTTATTTTCTTATCAACCTCAAGTACTGTAGGCACAAAGTCGCTCTATCTGAATTTGTTCTGCTCTTGCACAAATCACTTCTTTGCAGGACTCTTCCCAAACGCACAATTTTATCATCATTTGAATTGCACTTCCTCTTCCTACTTTCTCTTTCTCATCGGTTTCGTTCCTTAAAATATGTTCAGTTTTTTCTTTTTGCAAAAATACCTTTTCCTAATTTCACTCTCCTTCTCCATTAAGCACAACTGATGCAACTTGATCCCCCACTTCCTCTGCTTTTTCATTGTGTCTTCACATTACACACACACACTCACACATCCTCACTTTCTCCTCCATTATAATTCACTCTCTGTTCCACAGTCTGACCTGCTCTGTCTCTTTCCCAGGGAGATGATGGAGAGATCGGACCCAGGGGACTTCCTGGTGAACCAGTGAGTGATCACATATATTACCATTCAGCCTTACACTCAGGGAATGTATAACAGCTGCAGGCCTGCTGTCATCATGTTATTGTGTTACTGAACAATCATACTGTCTGATGGTATCATATATCACATGTTCATATGCGTATAGACTTGGAATTTTTTATTTTTTTAGTGCTATAGTGGTGCAAAGTGAATGTTGATCAGGCCTCATCTGTATAGGGGAATCTGTGGTGGTGAGAAAAGCAAGCAGAACACATCAAGCTTCTTTCAATAGCCTCCCACACCTCGCCTCCCCCATGCAGGATACTCCCTGTGGAGGGTGAAAAAGACAGGAAAAGGAGAAACCATCAGAAAGCCCTTGATATTGCGTGTTATGATCTTTTTTATCCACCAGGGTGCGCTACATTGGTTTGAATTCACACAGCCAGGACAATCCATCTAGTTGGGTAACTGTAGCTGTGAGGCATGGCACACAGAAAAAAAATCAGAGCATTGTTTGATGGGTATGGCTGAGGGAAATGCAAGAGTAGTAAAAAAAAACAAGAGAGAGAGAAAGAAAGAAAAGAAAAAAAGGAGAGCGGGCTTCAACTTTCCCGCACATCTCACTCTGTAGAAAATCCTCAAGGACATTTGGAAAGTGAGGTTATTTCCAGCAGTATAATTTTGAAACTTGATTTAGCTGAACGTGTTTAATAATGCATCAGTCCTTTTTCACAGGTGTGATATCACTCTCAGTCTCATTTCCCTTCATTTTTACCACAGGGGCCCCGGGGTTTGCTGGGACCAAAAGGACCTCAGGGACCTCCTGGACCACCAGTGAGTGCCCACCCCTCCACCCACCCCTCTCACCTCTCCTTCAACTTCTCAACTTTTCATATCCAGCAATAGATTTACAGTTTAGAGAGCAGAATCAATTTTTTAGCATCTCATAAGTGACGAGAGAAAAGGGAAGGGCAAACAACAACCATGGGGAAATACAAAACTCAATATCTCTCAGACACAATATACAAAAGAGTAGCATATGTTATTGAGTTTAACTTCAGCTTCTCTGATAGATGTCTACAGTGCAGCGAGGCTTCAATCTAATTTGTTCCAGCGGATTTAATTTAACGTGGACACTGCACATTTTTGAAACTGATATCCCTCTGTAGGAGTTAGCGATTCAAATAGATCACACTTTAAAATTCATTCACACTGTTGAGTCTGGCCATTTTAGTCTGTCACAGATTTGCTGCCCCCCCCCCCCTTTTTTGTTTTTTTTTGTTTTTTTTGTTTTTGTTCTTCATTTTCTTTTT
>VVHJ01014697.1:4082-25300 GCA_015107715.1 Tylochromis polylepis | reverse complement strand
CCAGTTTTCTTCCCCCCCCCCCCCCTTTTTTGTTTTTTTTTGTTTTTTTTGTTTTTGTTCTTAATGTTCTTCTCGTGTCACCTGCTGTAGGGTGTTACTGGAATGGATGGCCACCCTGGACCCAAGGGAAACATAGTAAGTGAAGCTGGAATTAAATAAATTGCCATTATGCAAACTCTCGGATAAACCAACACATACAATTTCAATTTCAATCAACATTTGCTTAATTTCACCCTCAAAAAGCCCATGATATGCCCTCATGAGCAAACACACACCAGTTCAATCAGACATTAAGACATAATGAAGAATAGGCTGCCTGTGTTTAGGTCTATTTGAGCAGTCCACCTCGGCCGCTTGTACCATTCCAGCTCAATTTCAGGCAGCGCCCGGCTGTAATGAGAGAATGCCTAACTGAAGCAGCTCCTTTGTTCTGTTGGGAACGATCCAACGAGGTAGAGATGAAAGACCAAGAGCATTCCCCGACTCTTGGCCTGAGGAAATATAATTGATTGCCAGTTATCTCATTGGGAAAGGTGTTGTTGTGTTTGTGCCTCAGCAGTTTCTTTCATTAGGAAAGTAGTTGCGGTAATGTGTACTGTGTACGTGTGTGTGTGTCTTTTACCTTGAGCCGTGGAAAGATACTGCTCCATCAGTCCAAAGGTTGTGGCTTATTGTGTTGTTATAAGGTAATCGTGCAGCAGTGTGCTACTGCTTCTAATTTGTGTTTGTTTAAAGGAAATTTTCACCTTTGCTGGACAATGCTGGTCACCAAATCAGATTCACATTCACATAGCCTGGTTGAAAATCAATAAATTATTCAGTCTTTTTCTACATGGGGAGATTTCTAAAACAATTTTTCTTTTTCAGGGACCTCAAGGAGAACCAGGACCTCCCGGACAGCAAGGCAACCCAGGAGCCCAGGTGAGTGATGAGCATGTAGTTTGAATTTAGATCTCTCTTTCTCGGAAGTGTGAAACGAAAGCTTGCTAAGCATTTTTGTATCCTCCCCACAGGGACTTCCAGGGCCTCAAGGAGCCATTGGACCTCCAGGAGAGAAGGTAGCATACCATGTGACTCCTGAGTGTAGCTAAAATCCTGTAACTCCACTAAAAAAACTCTAAGATGCTTTAAAAACAAAAAGAATCAGAATGTATAAAATAGCGGGTTGCATTCATTTTCATGAGCAGAAAGCCAAGTTGCTATCTTATTCAGTTCCAAATGCTTATCACACAATTATGCAAATGCTTCCCCATCCCCAATGCAGGACTAAATGTTGCCTTGTAGACGGCACAGACAGATTTGAATCCTGATACATTTTAATCTCATTTCAGCTAAATTACATTGGCTAACTTATATGGAGCACATTCACTTTATTATTGAGCATTTGGGATTTTGTAATGTAGGTACCGCGTGTGCCCTGATTTTAAAAGGCAGTAAAGCCATCATGATATTTGCTAAGCGTAATAAAGCGAAACAGTAGACTAAAATCGTAGATCTTTGTCTTAAGGGCTTGAATTTAATACAGCACATTCAATACATATGCAAGACTTTGCCACCCCAAAACAACATGTACATAATTTGTGGGACTTGAGCTAATGAGCATAACAAAGAGAAAAGAAATCTGCATCCTATTATCATAGTGATTAATTTTATGTATCAGTTATCTTTGCTTGTTTAAGAATCCTACTGTTTGTCTTTTGGCCACTGAGGTTAAAATGAATTATAATGACATTAAGTGAAATTTTACACGCACTCATCATCACCAAAGAATGAGACCTACAGGATTTTGTGATCCCCTGGGTTCTGGTGTCATTTATGGGTTTTTGGGATATGTCTCTCCAGCATTTGAATGGATTATGTAACTATAGTCCGTGTTATATCAGCTAGATAGACATCTATATCCTTTGATGGTGTTCTCTTGTCATCTTGTCATGTTTACTCTAACCTTCTACCATCTACCCAGGGCCCGACTGGAAAGCCAGGCTTGCCAGGAATGCCAGGAGCTGATGGCCCACCGGTGAGTTTTTAGGCCATGCTTCCAAAGAGCCGTATGTCCTCTCTTTCCTCCCCTCTGTCTGTTTATAAAGGGGGGATTTTATAGGCAGCATAGCTACGAGAACTCACATTTTTAAAGCCATATGTCTAATTTTATTGTGTAAAGCCTTTTGCTTCACATGATAAGACACATCACCATGTCTGCGTAACAGAAGAACAACACACACACACTGAGGCGCACTTTATATAGGCAAACAGTCCCTCTGTCATCCCTGCACAGACAGTACACCTGCTATAATGGCAGATGTTTCTTGGAAGGCACCAGGTGGCACCTAAGAGAGATGGGGCCAAGATTTGAATAACTACAGGGCAAAAAAAAAAAGATGTAAAAAAAAGAAAAGAAAAGCAAAACAGAAAAAAAGCAGATAAATTAGAGCCCCATGACACACAATATTTCTCAGCCTTTTAATAATTTCTTTTGAGGGTGGTTCTCCCTGAGTTACACAGCTGGGTTGTTCCTGTTAAATCTGTTTTGTTGCATATAAAGCAAGCACAATATTCCCAACCTTAGTGCTCCCTTTCTGCCCCTTAGTTTTCTCTTCCTTTGTATCTGTTTCTCTCTCCATCCTCATATCACTAATAGCCCATCAGAGGGCTTCCATAGCTCCTTTGTTTAATGAGAATGCAATCAATTTCCTCCTAGCCCTTTCAGATGGGTGCGCATTTTTCGATGAGGTTGTGTTTTGTGTCATACATACACGGTGTTGTTTGCTATATTGCTTTTGCAAAATCCAGAAAATGACAGTCTGTGCTTTTCGAGCCCAGTGATAGCTGGTAGGGCCTCTTTAATACAAATCTCAAATGCAATTAGACTGTAAAGGCTCTTTTTTTTTTTCTCTTTTTTTTGCAGTTTTCCACTTTGATACATCCCCCCAACAATTTTAATAACCTAATTTCTCGGTTTTAGGGGTCTTGTGGTATTTATGGTAGTAATTATCCTCAAATGAAATGCCATAATGTTGCTCTTAATAATTCACAGGGTCACCCTGGAAAAGAGGGGCCTTCTGGAGAGAAAGGCCACATGGTGAGTTTTATTACCTTTGCTTCCCATGAGCTAGCTTTCATTTCTTACTTCCTTTATTTACGCTTTTCTCGCTTTTTCTTTTCCCCTCCTGTTGTCCTTGTTCAGACACATTTGCATAAAATGTGTTTGCATTCACAAAGATAAGATTAGCAAAATGTGTGTGTGTGTGTGTGTGTGTGTGTGTGCATGCTTGGATTATTAAAAATGTGCTGCAAACTCTTATTAAATATCTGTCTCTCTAGGGCCCTCCTGGCCCTCAAGGACCTATTGGTTATCCTGGGCCTCGAGGCGTGAAGGTGAGTTGATTATCAACCACTAAGAACATTTTTTCTGTACTTTGCAATTAATGGGCTAATAGTTCCTCAATATCTAATTTGAGTGTAAAAAAAAAGTATTGTTATTTTCAGTGTTTGGCCAGTCAGACTAGTGTGATTTTGCAAAAACATAAAAATTGCCTTAAAAATGTTTCTATAGGTGCACAGGCCTCTCCTTCCTTTGTGCCATTAGTATTCGATGAAACCAGGACAAAAGAATTCCCATCAAATAATTCTTGGAAAGAAAGTGTGACTGATCCAATCATTAAAGCTGCCGCTGAGCTAGGGGGGATCACACAAGTGGCTTGACTCGCAGCTAATAGTCCCCCCTTTTACATGGCTAAAGTCTGCTCTCAGGGAAGATGAAAAGATTGGTCAAGAAAGAAAGAATTGTGAGGACTTTGTATGCTAATTTATACTCCAAAACACTGAAAATGAATCCATCGTAAAGAGTATCCTCTTTTGCACGATTTATTTCTAAGTTATAGAGAAAGTGTAGCCGTCCATTATGCTCCCCACTGTTTTTGTAACTTCTGCCTGTTCTTGCATCACAGGGAGCTGACGGTGTACGTGGCCTTAAAGGACACAAGGGTGAAAAGGTAAAAGAATTCAAACAGCTGGCTAAGAAAAGTCTAAGAAAGTCAGGTGGACTTATTTGATCGTCTCTGTATGCATACCAATCAAATGGTTTCAACATCTTTTTCTTTATCCTTCTGCTAGGGAGAAGACGGCTTCCCTGGTTTCAAGGGAGATATGGGCATCAAAGGCGACAGGGTAAGGCTTGTTTGTTTAAACTCGACTGCTGGATGAATCACTCAAATGATCACATTAATGAAACAACTCTTAAGTGCTGCACTCAGAACTAGCTTTGTTTTATTGAGGGGTGAGGGTGACCTTTATCCACAGTAAGTGAAAGGAGCAGCCACTCCTGTCACTTTATCTCCTTTCATTGCCTAAGCCTCTGTGACTACTGCGGAATTGCGGCTAATGAGCAAACATAAGGTGTTGTTCCAGATGACAAGCGGTTTGTGTGCATGCGTGTTTTTTTTTAACGTGAGCAGTTTCCAATTTCTTTTCTATCCCTTTGCCTCTTTCCAGTCAGTCCTAACCTCGACAACTTTAGGAGAGAAGCACGAGTTTGACAGGTTTTCCCGACTACAGCCTCTTTCTCCAAAGTGCTTCAGGGATTTACACTGTCAAGTTTTAAGAAAAAAATGCTTTCTACAGTAAGAAACATAACTTGCACAAGCCAATACTTCAAACATCAACCCTCCAATCCCTGACCAGGCTGTCTCTAGCTGAGCATAGAAAGGAAGGAGAAATCAATGGCACTTTAAACCCCTTTAAACCCGGGAGAGAGACATGGGGCTCCGGCTTATTTTCCTCTGGAGATGCAGCAGATCCAGATGAAAGCAAAGATTTGAGGAGGCCCTCTGCTCTGGAGATGCACATAGACCGGAATCTAAATGACTCATTTTTTAAGCGTGCCTATGAAAAGTGTGTGAGTGTGCTCAATTTAAAGTGTTCTGTTTGATGAGCTTGCAAGTGTGAGTCAAGTACAGTTTGTCTGATGCCGTTTTATGTGCACTTGAGTGCCGTTGTGTGAGCACACTCGCTTTGCCTTCAACTCTGCGCAAACCTTTAGCTAGATACCTTTTTATACACCACCAGGTCTCCTGCAACAGTGATTGGTTGTCAGAGTGAGTTTGTAGTCTGTCACTTAATATGTGTCTTGCTAGAAGGAAAGCGCACTTACAAAGAGAAGCAATAATAAAATAGCTAATTTAATTAAAACTTTGATGATGAAGCAACAGAAATTAGCATCCTTAAGCACCTTTATACTCACAACAGTTTTGAAATAAACACAAAGAATTGATTGATTTCTGTGATGAATAATAAAAGCAAAGCATTCTCAAGTTTTAGAGTAAAAAGTGACCATATTTGTGCAAGAGGGTGGAGTTCTAAGTTGTCAAAAATGCAAGCTAGCTTGGTTAGCAACCAGCTAATTAGTGCTAACATATAGATGTTTTGCAGGCATGTGACCGCTTACACACACTTGTCGGCCATTTTGCTCAAGTGATTGAAAAGCTTACTAAACATTATGTAAATGAGATAAACTATGGCAACTATGAGTAAACATACAAGTCTATATACTCCTTCAGAGGAAGTAAAACACTTTAAAGGCAAGCGTCTTGCTTATTAAGGTAACAAGTTAACTATAGAGAGCAAAACTGTTTTTTTATACCAGTCATAAAAAAATTATTATTTCAGATTCTCTCTTATAGTACCCAGATTCACTGTAATCAACTTAGTAAGCTACATGAGTGGAAAAATATTCCCACTGATGCTACTAATTTGTGAATACACAGTCAAGAATAATAGAGTAATCTTTGCAGAACTTGTGGGAAAAGATGAGCTCAAGTACCTTTTTTTCTTTTTCTTTTAACTATACAGGCTAATGGCATTTGTATTTTTTACATCTTGTGCTTTCCAGGGAGAACTTGGACCAGCGGGACCCAGAGGTGAAGATGGCCCTGAGGGGCCAAAGGGTCGTGCCGGGCTCCCAGGAGATCCTGGTCCACTTGGCCCAAGTGGTGAGAAGGTGAGCTCCTTAAAAAAAACTGACTTAAACCAAGGTAGAGTATTTGCTTGACTTGTCCAATTCTTATCCAGTGAGGACAAACTTGTGTTTGTTATTCTATATTTTTTTTCTGAATCTGCTTGTCTGAATCTCAGCTGTATATACATTTGCATTACTGGGGTCACAGTGTAATTTAAAAAGCAGATATCCGTCCGAATCTTGATCACACATTAGCTAACAGCGGAGTCTTTTTCATGCCTAATTATAGCCTTCACACCAGCTTTTCCACACACACATAGATCTGGTTCTAAAAATACCACTGTAGTGCTTCTGCACGTTTTAATGGAGATATTACTCGCTAACATAACAGAGTTTTTATTGCTTAAACTCACAGATACAAGAAGCTTACAGCATACTGTGAGAGAGAGCCAGCCTTCTTTCCTTGCATTAGATTAGGAATGTATGTGGAATTGGGAGATCAGTGAGTTGAAGAAAGTCTGTAGATAACTCTTAAACCCTATTTAGACTGTGTGGACATCTTCACAAGTGCTGCTATTTTGGTTTATGTAGCTCATGAAAATATCTTTGTTTTTGTCTTACTGTGGTCAACATTGTAAATGCTTCTTGCACTGCAAGAATTAAAAAAAATGACGACGCTGCTTTTGCTACAGAGATAGCTGAAATAGAGGCTGTGGGATACGGGATTGATGAGCGTTATAACCAGTGTGCTTCATGTGCGTAGAGCTGTGTGCGACTACTTTGTAGCAGCCTGGCTAATCACGGTAAACACAGTGGGCAGCCTCTGTGTAATGGCTGTAGTGTCCTGCTGCCCTTCAGATGACTGTAGCAGTTCAGCTGGGTACAGAAGAAGGTTCATAAACAATATAATGCATATGTGGATTATAGGTACTATAGAAACGCAGTGTTAATATTAAATTATAAATCAACAGAATCGTATTAGACGTTGTAATTAAAAGTTTTAATTTGATGCTAGTTTAAATCCCCTGTTGGCTGGAGAATGCTTAATTAAAATAGTTTATTTACATTGAATCGAAATAATTCCATCATCGCCATGCATTTTGTACTCTTGGTGAATATATCACCTAAGTGGTAGATGCCAAAAGCAGATGTTTCTCTCAAAGTCTGAAACATCTTGTCTTTTTAATGTGAGAAGAGGTTATCACCGGTTATCAGGTGTTACGGCTTAAGAAGAAAAATTCGGTATGGCTCTAATAAGGAGTTATTTGGCAGGAGAAGATCAGTGGATTAAGTAAATGCTGCGTTAAATGTTCAGTTTTTACATGTTTACATAGAGCAGGAACTATATTATATCTTTTAATTTGGTGAATCGTTCTATGGAGCACAACCTTTTCTTTTTTTGTAGAAAAGGTAGATTAATTTATGCAAATATTTTTTGATAAACTGTTAGAAGTTCCTGTCAGGACCATATATAACAGTATACCTACTAATCTTTCTCTTTTAAAGGGTAAACTCGGAGTTCCTGGATTGCCAGGATACCCAGGAAGACAAGGACCAAAGGTAATTGCATTCGTACTACTAAAGAGTATTGTTATTAATTTACTGCTTTTACCAGATCTGTGCTCGGTTACAGTAGTTACTGTATGTTAACCTCTGTGGTTACGGATCGGACTTGAGACGATCTATGGAGAGCTGATTATTGTATGGCGAGGCACCAATGACATGACTGCAACTGGTTCAAAATGATACCGCTAGATGAACATACAGTATTTCACCACAAGTCCTTCCCTTCATTATCTGTCAGAACGTTCTGTGTTCATGGACACAATTCTGTCTTGCGTGACACTTGTTAAGGTCAGTCGACCACTGCTTTTTAGTATTTTATTAAGTTCGTATTAGCAGAGCCTGTCAGGGTGTTTTAATTGCTGATCATCTAGCGCTCCAATAGTATAATCATGACTGAAAATATACCTCCATTCATATGCCTTTTCAGCATATGTCTAATTACGCATAAGTTGTTTAGTGTACAGTGTTAATAATCCCAATATATTCTCAAATAATTGCCTTTCTTTTTTTTTTTTACAGTTTTAAATTGTCCTTTAATGTGACTTTATCTTTCTTTTAATTCAGTGTAATAATTTAAATTATGTCTTATTTCCTTGCTTTGGCCAATATTCCTTGTTCTTAAACTTTAAATTTCATTTAAGCTAACGTTAGAGCTCACAGAGACACAGTTCAACTGACCAAAATGTGCGTTTCTGTGTGTATTTGAAAGAGGATGGGGAAACAAAATACACACACGTTCATGTGCAGGCTGCTTTTGCTGAACTTTTTGATGGCTCATCGTATAGCCTCTCTGAGCCAAAGCTGCAGTCTGACAAGCGGACATGCTTGAAGCTTCCTGATCAAAGAGCTGGGGATTTGAATATGCTAGTTGGTGTCAGCTTTCAGTTGCTGATACAATAGCAGTAAAGAAATGCTATTACTTGTGTGCATGCAATCTTCTGTTAAATTTATTAAGCTAGGGGTATAAACAAGGAATATAATGACTGTGTTTGCTTCTCAAATGATTAATTACTCTCTTGCTCACACACAGGGATCTCAGGGTTTCCAAGGTTTCCCTGGTGCCAATGGAGAGAAAGGAACTCGGGTATGTATGTAGATAGACTTCTTGATATTCTTCTCATTCCTGCAAGGGTTGGATACAGGCGTACCGCCAGAGACAGGCTCCCGTCCTAGCTCCAGATTTATCAACCTAGTGGAAGTTGCATGGCTTTAACACAAAGCGACAGAGACACAATTGCTCACCATTGCGATTGCTTTTCATTACCGCTTGCACAATTCATTTGGATATCCCAAAAGCTTTGTTTATCACTTTGTGGCTCTTGAGCAATGCTTCATTTTCTTTTGTCGAAGGGATGGGTCATTAGCTCGCCTGCAAGAGTAATGGTTTGTCAACACGAGTGGAGCAAGGCGCATAAAGCTTTTTCATCTTTACAAAACATTTGTAAAGTTTATGAGACCCAGCTCCAAGACAGAAAGGGATAATAGACCTATTAAGATAGTTTCACAACACTTGTTTGAAACTTAAAAAGCTACATAAAAGACTTAATTGTTTTCCTCATTAAATTTGTATGTAGCCAGTGTCATTGTAACACTGCTGCAAAATTGCTATGTCACGCATAATTGATTATTAAAATGTCGTTTTCCAAGGTGGCAATGACTTCACATGTAAGTGGTGATAAATGTTAATGGTAATTTAAAAAAAAAAAGTAAATCCTATTTTATATAAAAAGACCATTTCTGAGCTCCTGCAAACATTTCTGTCCCCTGGCATTAGAGTCATTCTTCTAGAGGATGCAGGATCTTAATGATGTGAGTGGCATTCCTTTGATCGTTGTGTGTGTTCTTCGTGTCCACAGGGAACAGCAGGAAAGCCGGGCCCACGCGGACAGAGAGGACCAACGGTTAGTCTTACTCAGCAGACTCGTGCTTCTATGCAGATGGCGAACTTGGCACCTGAGTAAAAGTGGCCGTTCGACCTGAGTGTGCTCGAAGGGGAATCCACACTGAGACAATAACCAATCTTTTCAGATCACTTGCATCCTTTACAAACTTTTTGTTGTTGTTAAAAAGCATTTTTGTTTTCTTTCTTAAGGGGCCTCGAGGAGAGAGAGGACCAAGAGGACCAACAGGAAAAGCTGGTCCAAAGGTGAGTATTAGTATTTATTTCAATGCCACTTTCTGAAATATGTCATGATACACGTTCACATTTGACTCCTTATTTTTTGTGTCCAGGGTAACTCAGGGAATGACGGCCCACCGGGACCTCCCGGTGAGAGGGTACGTGCCGTAACAGCATCACCAGAAGTCATTTTATTCTCTTGACGTGCAGAGGTTTCTATCAGACACGTGATTATCAACACAGTTGTGTGCTGTTTTTTTTGTTGTTGTTTTTTTTTTATAGGGATTGCCTGGGCCTCAGGGACCAACAGGTTTTCCAGGACCAAAGGGCCCCCCTGTAAGTCCAGACACTATTGAAATGTGACCTTTGCCCTTTGTCTTTCTGTTCTGTGTGACCTTTAATATAAATTCTTTTATTTGTTTGAAATTCTCAGGGACCTGCAGGGAAAGATGGATTGCCAGGACATCCTGGACAGAGAGGAGAGACTGTGAGTAAACTGCTTTGGTTATTCAACTCTTTATCTTATATCTACATCCACTGTGGCAATTGCGTGACTTTTGTTTCCTTTCATAATACACAGGGATTCCAAGGCAAAACAGGCCCTCCTGGTCCTCCAGGAGTGGTTGGACCTCAGGTGAGTGACAGCCACTGAGTGTTTCGCGTAGTTGCTTAATTGACGCACAGCTTTTTGTTCCCTGTATTCCTTTGTGCGCAAACAAATAGCTATCAATTTCCTACAAAAAATAATTAAATATGCATTTGCATTGTTTCTCGAAAAATGAGGCTCTTGTAGAGTTGCAAACCTTTCACACACAGAAACACAAT
Organism: Tylochromis polylepis; assembly: GCA_015107715.1. Taxonomy (NCBI): domain Eukaryota; kingdom Metazoa; phylum Chordata; class Actinopteri; order Cichliformes; family Cichlidae; genus Tylochromis; species Tylochromis polylepis. Next base: position 14,837 of record VVHJ01014697.1, on the reverse strand, counting down.
AGAAACCTATAAGTTGTCATTAGGAATGCTTTCTTAGCATTTTGCTCGGCAAATTAAAATCGATTTAGCTCCTCTTACCTATATCTCAAGAGCCTCGACTTAAGTGTTGTTTATCCTCTTTCATATTTGCAATGGGCTCTTCATCCATTATGCATAAATGTTTAACAGACTTTTCCTCCCAGCCGTTCTGCTAATGCCAGCTGAGGACATTCATAATAATGAAGCTGTATGTGGCTTTAATGACTAGTAGGCCTCCCACACAGCAAATGTTCAGCTTTTCCTCGCCACGTTTCTAAAAAATGGAAAAATTGTTATGTCGTTTTTGTGTTAATTTGCTGATTTTGCTCTCTGCTTTGTCCCTCTTTTCACACTTGGTTTTATACTTTAGTGTTGAATGGTATTTATTTATTTATTTTCAATTCTAGGGACCAACAGGTGAGACTGGACAAACGGGAGAACGGGGACACCCTGGACCTCCAGGACCACCTGGTGAGCAAGGTCTGCCTGGAGCTGCAGGAAAAGAAGGAGCCAAGGTGAAACTTGAAGTTCTGTTTATTAGCAACCTATCTTTTTTGTTGTTGTTGTTGTTTTTTTTAGCACTGTCAGCTAATTAAAATACATGTATGTAACAACACAGCTCATATTTGTTTCCCATTTCACTTACAGGGTGATCCTGGCCCTGCTGGCCCATCTGGTAAAGATGGCCCTCCTGGGCAAAGAGGTTTCCCTGGAGAGAGAGGTCTGCCTGGTCCTGTGGTTAGTATTGCCTTCTGCTTTGTTTAAAGCCTCGTGACAAAATCAATATCACTCACAGCTTGGTTATTGCATAATAGTAATGATAATGTAAGAATGCAGTAAACCTCAAGAATCAGAGATGATATCAGATCCACTCATCAGTAAAGGAATAGCCTGGCCTTGGCTGATTTTTCTATCTTTTTCAAATAATTCTAACTTGACAAAGTCATGTCCTAGTAGTTACGCAACTTGTGCTATTTTCTTCATGCAAGTTTATTACTAAGCCTTTTCGTTAACCTTAGGATTCAGACTTCATGTGATGCACTAGCTCCTTTGGATGTTTGCTGCAGTTTTGGCAAACTGTTTTCCCCATTGACTCTCAACCTTAACTTTGGAGTCTATAGGAGGCTTTCCATCTCATGCTGAGCCTGTTTGTAGATAAGGAGTGCAGTGTAAGGTAGAATGTGTGCTTCCCCAACAGATGTGTTTGTTTTCTGAAGCCTTTATTTCACTCTCTTCTGCAGGGAGCTCATGGCCTGAAAGGGAATGAGGGTCCTCCTGGCCCACCTGGCCCTGCTGTGAGTACAATTTACCGCATCCGTATCCCCACTTTGTCACTCTCACTCTCACCTTCTGTACTGTCTTTGCATCTCTGAGATATCTTCATAGTAAAGTTCCTACCCTCAGCTATTCCAGACCCTTATATAATATAATGATATGCACTGTTTGCTACTTACATAAGGGAGGTCTGACCTATTTGATGTGCCTGATATTATGCTTTAGTTTCCCGTGTTAAATATCTTTGATATTTATGATGTCTTATTTTGATAACTAGCTACCAGCTTGCTAATAACACAGTGTGTGGTACTGCTGTAGGGTTCTCCTGGTGAACGCGGTCCGGCAGGGCCAGCAGGACCTACAGGTCTCCCAGGACGTTCTGGCCCCCAGGGACCTCCAGGCCCTGCTGGAGAGAAAGGTGGACCGGTAAGAACACCACATTGTAGGAACAGCCATGGCTATGCTGCACATTTTTGTCTCACTGACAAACACAATGCTGCACGATGTCAACAATCATTATTTTAGGGAGAGAAAGGACCTCAAGGTCCAGCTGGAAGAGATGGTATTCAGGGACCTGTTGGTCTGCCAGGACCTGGAGGACCTCCTGGCCCACCCGGAGAGGATGGAGACAAGGTAAGATAGCATTTCTGGTTTATTTGTATCCAAGTGAAGAAAAATATATTGCAATTCAGTAAAGCTGCACTAAAATTTCTTTTTGTGTTTTTAAGCAGTTGTGTTTCTCAATCTGTCTCTCTGTGTACGCACAGACCTAAACTAGACACTAAACTTTGCAATAGGGCTCCTAGCCAGACCCTCTTGTCTCTTTCTCTGTGACCTTAAAACGCTGTGAGGGGAATTTGTCTGACAGGGTTTGCATCGATTAACAGATCCTTAAAAGGAGAACTGGCCTTGTTGCTGCTTTGTACCCTTCTTTACAAACAGACAGAGAGAGAGAGAGGCGGCGACAGGATGGGTGAAAGTGACCCTTTAGTATTCAGATCCAAGCAACTGCTCATCCCTTCTAACACATTTGCAGGAAGATCAGCTGCGGAAATACTCAGAGGATAATCTCTCTTCCTTTGAAGAATGCCTCAGTTCTTAACTGGCCTTACAACATTCCCCCGTGGTGTAAACGGGCAAAGAGAATACAGAGGGTATTTGCCATGCAGATAAAAAACAATCTTGCTAGATAATGTTTACATACATTCAGACACTTTCTCATTATAAGCCCAGCTCACAGGGAATGGAAAAGTCCCACGCCTTTATTTAGGAGACTAAAGCCACCACAGAAAGAGCATTTTCTGATTCAAACACCAAAGTAAACGCCTTTGCTTTTTGGTGGTTATTAGCATTATTTTTAACACCCACAGGCATTTGGGGGGAAAAAAGTACAAGGTTCTTCAGTTGGTATATTCTGGTTTAAACAGGTTCTGATGGGAGTCATAATATATTCTGTTTTGGCTGCTTGCTCTGTCACTGACTCAGCCATCACGATAAGCCCCTTTCAGATGTGAATTATATTTGTTAGAGAAGGAGAGACGTAATTGAGATATCTATAGGCAGATCTAAAGAAAAAAAACACAATGTCTTTTGAAAGGCTGGACAGTTCAGGCAAATTTGGGATTGTTATGAATGTTCATTGTCAAAGTTTTATTTCCCTTTTATGTGTATACCACTGCCTGTTTTTTGTTTCACGCTTTGATACTTTCTTCACAGGGAGAGATTGGAGAGCCGGGCCAGAAAGGAAGCAAGGGTGACAAAGGAGAACATGTAAGTTTGTCTGTAGAAAACACATTAGTTATTCATTGTTTGCTTCCTAGAATTCTGAGGCTGATACATGAATTTTAAATAGTGAGTGACAGAAATACATTTATTACGCATTTTCATGTCCCCCTCTGCAGGGTCCACCCGGTCCTACTGGCCCACAAGGACCTGTTGGAGCACCGGGTCCTGCTGTAAGTGTCCATTTTGAGCTACGTGTTTACATCAGTGCCTTATCTATGTGTTAGCAGACTGACTCTTGCTATCTCATTATCTCTTCTGCTGTGCAGGGTGCAGATGGTGAGCCTGGTCCCAGAGGTCAGCAGGGTATGTTTGGCCAGAAAGGAGATGAAGGATCCAGAGGATTCCCCGGACCTCCAGGCCCAGTCGGTCTGCAGGTGCGAACTAGAGTATTAAGCAAACTTTAACCGTGGACCCGTGGTTTTATTTAGAAAGATGTGATTAAATCCTTTGTACACCTTTCAGGGCTTACCTGGTCCACCTGGCGAGAAAGGTGAAACTGGAGATGTTGGTCAAATGGTAAGAGCTTAGTTTGTACGCATTCTGACTGTGTTATTATTCAGTACATTTACACTACAAGGAGCATGAAGATGAATTCCATTTCTTAAACTGAGGTGGCTCTGCTTGTTGCCTACAGGGTCCACCAGGTCCCCCTGGTCCCAGAGGTCCCTCAGGACCCCCGGGAGCCGATGGTTCTCAGGGACCTCCCGGTGGTATTGGAAACCCTGGTGCTGTCGGAGAAAAGGTAAGACTCTTTTTTTTATCGGATGGATGGATGGAATGATTTTAGCTGAAAAATCAACCATTCAAGTGAATAATGTATTTTGTTTAATCCTATCAATAGTGGGACTTTTGAGGCTGATAACATTATCAAGATTTAATGAGTAAAAAGTCTGATATGACACATTAATATCAGCTGTTTAGACTCCTGACAATCTAACTTTTCCTCCGTTATAGATATATTTGTGGTGCTGGGTATGTTTGTTTTCGGACACACCTGTCATAGAGAAAGAGTTTTTACTTGGAGAAGCCATCTTAAAAAAAGTCGGACTCATTGTGCTAAGCAGTTTGTTTGGGTTGTGTTTTATACAAAGACTGATATCTCTTTAAAGGCTTTTGCAGCTATTAATATTTTACATGCCTATTTATATGATACCGTTTGGGATTTTTTTTTTCCTACTACAGAGTGACAGATGCACGCCAAATCAAATCGACAGGGTGTCATTCCCAACAGTAGCCTACTGCTGGGGTTGAGAGATTATAAATAAATTGTCAAAAAGATCTTACTGCAATTCTAATATGATAAATGCATTATTAAAGGCGGCTACAGTTCTCATTTGTTGCCGCTGCTTCATCATCGAGGCCTCCTTTGGCAGCTTTGGCAGCTGCTGGAATGCAGCGCTGTGCAGTTTTTTGTTTTTGGATTTTTTTCAGCGCTTGCTGTCCAGGGTGATGGTATAATTTGCTTTATCTGGTTCGGTCGATAGAATCACCTCTTGCTCCTTTCTAATCTCCCTGAGGATAGCCTGTCCTGCTTCAGTGCAAACAAACACAGCGGTCTTTGGGCTAATCGGGCGTCAGCTGATCTGGCATTTTATTAGCCAGCCCAGGGAGCTGGCAAGCAACATAGTCCTGGCCTTTTTTTTGATAAACACATCCCTCACTGTATCTGTGATGAGCAGCTGCCTTTTCCTGGTTTTCCTATTCTCAGCAGTCCTTATGCAGACAAGTGAAGGTCATCATAAGAATGGAGTCAAGGCCTGTGCAGGGCTTCACAGGGGCAGCATTGCATAAAACAGCAGCGTACGCCGCTAATATAGGCGGATCAGTGAGGCTTGTAAACAGCCATACCAGCTGCTTAGAGGGAATTTCTTGACAGCATGGAGGCAGGTTTTGGAAAACAGCCAGACACTAATTTAGAGTACTGGTTGATGTTCACAACACAGAGCTATTGTTCATGCTAGAGGGAATCTGGATATGTTTATCATAACGAGTCACCGTGCAGCTTGTCATTGGCTCTGCAGAGCTGTGCCATCAACTGACATCCTTGTTTTCTAAACATGACACGGGCTAATATTTTTCCACTAAACATGCGTGTGGTAGACCCCACTAGGGAGGACAGTAGGCTCATATGACAGTGAATAACAACAGTGCCTGGCATATAGGTGAGTCAACAGGGCAACTATCCAATAAGGCAAGAGGACAAGGACAAGATATATGGGCAGGGTCCAGGGAGAACAGTGAGGTCAGCGCCTTCCTTGCTCCTGCCACCCAGTCTGCCTGCACTTGATGGATTGAAATCTCTTGTGTCATCTCTTTCTATTCCCATTTTTTGGTGACAAGGGCACTGGGACAGTGTGGGGCTGCAGTAAATGATGGGATTTTTAGAACCACGGCGGATCAACAAATCACTTTACTTGTAATGTATGTCTCGCTCCCTCTCTCTCTCACCCACTAATACCCAACGTTGCCCTCCTCTTTCAGGGAGATACTGGTGAAACGGGAGAGCCAGGGCCTCAGGGAGAAGTTGGCCCACCAGTGAGTTATCTCAGTCTATTTCATTTCAGTTTTAGAGAGAGTTTATGTATAATGTCCATGACAAAAAATGATTGCATTTATCTTCCCTGTGCCATTTCCCTCATGTTTTATACTAGCAACTCTGAATTCTAGATTATACAAGCAATTGCACTGGTACCATGCTGCATGTTATTGTAGGGTTCAAGAGGAGAGCGAGGAGAGAAGGGAGAGGCTGGTCCGGCTGGTGCTGCCGGACCTCCAGGCCCTAAAGGACCCCCAGGAGATGATGGTCCAAAAGGCAGCCCAGTAAGTTCTGTTCCAGGTTTTGTATTGAAATGCACTTTGCAACATAAGTCATTAAACAGAGGATGATTATAGTTACTCAAAAGTAAATGTCCAAAAAATAACAAACAAAAAAAAAGCAACTTTATTCATTTTCAGGGTCCAAGTGGTTTCCCTGGTGACCCCGGCCCCCCTGGAGAGCCTGGTCCAGCTGTACGTATGACAGCTGATCTGTGAATAAACCATCCAAATTTAAGTCTTTACACACTTTTTAATGTAAAGCATTCTGACTGAGATCCTCTTCAATTCCAATGCAGGGCTTAGACGGTTTACCAGGTGACAAGGGTGATGATGGAGAGGCTGGTCAGCCTGTGAGTGTTATATTTTTTTTTCCCACTGTGCGGCGTGTCATTACTGAGAAATCTAAATAGTCACTTCAGTGTTTAATTATTTCCTTTTCCTTTTAAACCAGGGTTCACCTGGACCCACTGGAGAATCTGGTCCTGCTGGACCACCAGGAAAGAGAGTAAGTGCCGCCCTGAGCTCTCCTATTCCTATCCTTACAAAAAGGATAGGCAGGTTTGTGAAAATGTGAAAAAGTTGCTTTATGATTTTTTTGTTTTTTAATAGGGGCCTCCTGGACCTGCAGGACCTGAGGGAAGACAAGGAGAGAAGGGAGGCAAGGTAATTCATCCAAAAACAACACAAATATTTCTTTCTTTTTTTTCTCTTCACATTATGTGTAAATGAAACAACCCAACAAATGAGCTAACATCAAATGTCTTCATGTAAATCCTTTTCCCATGTGAAAGGGAGAGCCTGGGTTAGAAGGTCCCCCAGGAAAAACAGGCCCTGTTGGTCCTCAAGGATCACCCGGAAAGCCAGGTCCTGAAGGTCTCAGGGGGATTCCTGGTGCAGTTGTAAGTATCTTATTTCTCAGCCTTGCAGCGATTCAGCACTGTCATACCTTTATGTAGTGTGATTTTGTTCAAACAGCATATATGACTCGCTAATTTACTAAATAAATCGAGAATATTAAAAGGAACTGGTCTTCTTGTGAAGTGGGGTTAAAAAAACTCTACAAATGTTATTGCAGGGAGAACAAGGTCTACCTGGTGCCCCAGGCCCAGATGGACCTCCTGGACCTATGGTGAGTAGAAGAAACTTCTAGCCTTGAATTGCCGTGCCTTATATAATGTGTGACTGGATCTGAACGACTGTTACATTTCCTCACAGGGCCCACCTGGCTTACCTGGTTTGAAAGGAGACTCTGGTGTCAAAGGAGAAAAGGTGAGATACTTCAGCAGCCAATTTAGTGATTGCCGAGTTGTTTTTTCCTTTTATTTTTTTGTTTTCCACTGGCCATCAAATTGTTTCTCCTCTGATTGGAATGTGTCTCATTAAATGTTGCTTTGATTACATGCGGGTGTGTTGTTCTGTTTGCTCAGGGCCATCCAGGTCTAATTGGTTTAATTGGACCACCAGGTGAACAGGGAGAGAAAGGTGACAGAGGCCTTCCTGGTCCTTCGGGATCAGCTGGTCCCAAAGGAGACAATGTGAGTAAACAACACTGCACTGGAGTTACAGACCTACATGTGCTGACACTTTGCATGTTTGAACAGCAGCTCAGTTTGTGCCGTTAGTTAGCTAGCTATTGACAGGTTTTTGTTTGATCTTCCTCATTTAGCAAAAGCAAATTGTCGCCACTGGTGTTAATATCCTTCATGCTAGTCAATACTGTTGCTTCAGGAATAAAGAAGGTTTTTTTTTTTCCTGGCACACAACATTTATGGATTTGCAATTTCTCTTTTCTTTCAGGGTATTGCTGGTCCTGCGGGTCCACTTGGTCCCATTGGCCCCCCTGGATTACCTGTAAGCTTAACACATGTGTCTTACTATAGCAGACTCATGATGTAACGTTTTAGCCCATACTGACCACTTGATCATCTCTGTGTTTTTAGGGTCCCCCGGGTCCTAAAGGAGCTAAAGGTTCAGCGGTAAGCGATTAACCAAAAGCTGCATTCTATTAAAAACAACCGCAAGCATTTATCATGACACTTACTTGCGAAGATTAAGCGCTGGTTTTATTTTGTTCTACTCAGGGTCAAACTGGACCAAAGGGAGAGACTGGTACACCTGGACCTCCTGGCCCTCCTGTAAGGAGATGCTCTACTTTTTGAGTAGTAAAATTCAAAATGATGAGATCAATCATTCCAAATTTGGTTGACAGTAACCAACACTGTATCTCCTCTCGTGTCATCTCTCCATAAAAGGGACCTCCTGGTGATGTCATCCACCCACTTCCCATCCAGGCTCCTATTAAGGGCAGAGCACGTAGAAACATCGATGCCAGCCAGATGGTGGACGATGCAGCTATGGATGCTAACTATAAAGACTATGATGATGGCATGGAGGAAATCTTTGGCTCGCTTAACTCCCTTAAGTTGGAGATCGAGCAGATGAAGCACCCACTGGGCACACAGGGCAACCCTGCGCGTACCTGCAAGGACCTGCAGCTCTGCCACCCTGATTTCCCTGATGGTTCGTGTCACATTTAGTCTGAATTGGTGCTTTGTTTAATCCTTTTTCTTTACGCCTTTTAAACTTTAACAAAATCAAACACAGCTAGCTAGAAATGTTTGTAGAAAGTCAGTGTCAGTGGCCACGAATGGGGTATGTATAATAACTAATGTTAATGGTGAAAAAACAAGAATAATAATATAGCCTGATTCAATATTTCCTGTTAGAGAGAAACTTCACTGCATGCTCTTTCAACCCCTCCACCACTCCAACATCCACGTGTGGGCTCCAGGGGTGGATATACTCGTCACCCCCTTATTTCTATATTCCAACATATACAGGAAGTCATGTGCCCAGCATAACTTAAACCCAAGCTTTAATAATGGGTCATGATGAGTAAATCAGTAAATCAGGAAAATGCTTATAGGATTTACTTGTAATCAGATTTTAATGTGTTGACTGGACAAAACAAGCCATCGCATTCCTGTGTTTTGCTAATATTTATTTATCATGAAAATAATTGTTAGTCACAAACATACGTCCAAATATAAATCACTGTTTAATTCTGTTCTGTAATACAGAGCCTATTATATCTGCAGTGTATCCGTCACAGGAGCGTGACACTTGCAATTGCTCACATATGGGCTAGTTAATTAGTAATTAATTAGAAAACAAAGTACTTTTCCACTTCTCGGTGCATCATCCATCTCTAGGTGATGATGTTATCAAACAGCAGGATTTACTTTTCAAAAATGAATGTTTGATAAACCATCTGGGATGTCTGGCTTGCTAATGAGTAAGGTGCATACTGCATAACCACAACATCCAAGGTTCAATTCCCTCTAATTGCTCCAGTTTCCTGATCGCTGTCTGCTTTGGCAGCTGTTAAAACAAAGCCAAAACCTTAAAAAATATGATCAAATAATGAAATTAAATAATGAGTTATGCATTTATTAGCAATGCTAATTTACAAGAAAAACACCCACAGTTTAGAATGTATTTAATGTGAACTGAAGATGTAAACACAGAGGCACGATGCACCCAGTGTCTGGCCTTACCTTGACCTCGGTGAAATACAGATATCAAATTATATATTCCGTGCTCTCTCTCTCTCTCCCTCTCTCATCTGTGTGTTTGTGTGTCTACTCCCTTCCTTCATCTGTCCAGGTGAGTACTGGATTGATCCAAACCAGGGCTGCTCTCGGGACTCCTTCAAGGTTTACTGCAACTTCACAGCAGGCGGCGAGAGCTGCATCTTCCCAGATAAGAAGTCTGGAGGGGTAAGTCTGGCTGTTTGTATACAAGCAATGCACTCGCACAACATGAGATGACAACACAGTAAACAGAAAAGTTGGGCCTTAAAAAAACAACAAAAAACCAAAATCTTTACTATTTTCATCCTCTAGTTTGGTGATAAGATTGACAGCAAGGTAATGTGAGCTGAACACTCCCGATAAGTAAACGATTATTATTTATTTTTATTTCTTTTACTATTCACATTTGGGACTAACCTCAGCATGTCAAACAACACTATATTCAACAGTAAATCTATTTTACCTGCTCGCGAACCCGTATAATTAGCCTCCGTGAGATTAGTCGATGTGTTGCTACTAAGAAGATGTGGGAGATGATTCACCAGGACTCCCCCTGCATATCCCACAAGAGGGCCCGAGTTATTTTGCTAGCATGCAAAAGTCTCCTTTTAGTTGTGCAGCGAGACAAGCGCTCACATTCACTCTGTTGTTTCAGAACCATTTTTAGATAGAATGACATTAAGGACTTTATCACCCATAAAAGCCTTTGGCAGGTGAGAAGATTTTTGCTTCATTATGCATGAGTGCGTGAAGGAGTGAAGCACAGCGGAGTGGTGAAACACTGGGAACAGTGTCTTTGACGAGTCGGGGGTTGTGTAATAGCAGCGCACTACAGCCATTTTAATGATCCCACTCACCAAGCCTCAGAGGAGCGGGAGTTTGCCTAAGCTCAGAATAATGAAGCAGACTTTTTATAGTGCGCTGGTGATGGGCTGTTCTCATTCGTGTCATGGCTGTGAGAAAGAAAAGTCTTACCGGTCTTTTTGCTTTCAGACCCCAAACACTCCCACGTGTGTTTTGAGATTGGCACACTGGTTACAAGAGCACGCACTTTGTAAGATCCTCCTCCAGGAGGATCATGCTGCCTTCAAGGTTGAATTTTCTCCTCCACTTTGTGCACTGTGGCAAAAAAAAGTGAAGGTCACCTTGGATGCAGCGTGGGTCTAATGTGTGCCATATCCCAGCGATAAGCGATCTCCGGCCCATCATTCATTAACGCATTAAGCCGTTGATGACAGCCCCGTATCAGACCCTGCTCTCTAATTAT